>JAOCPT020493006.1:0-12508 GCA_026546935.2 Palythoa grandiflora
GTTTTATTGTAAGATTTTTATCTACATACATTTTAACCATAATGCCTGGTGACGACAGTTTTATCTTTAGTAACTTTAAAAATGTTTGAATTTTACTTCATTCTGTTATATAGGAGTAAATATATACACAATATTTTATTTACAATGGTGATCAAGTAAGACAACCGCTAAGATCACTTTCATCTCTATGCGAAGACAAAAAATACTCAACAAAACAATATTACTTTAAGTAAACGAGTTGGTCATCAGAAATGTTCGGAACTACCATGTAAAACCGAGCCTTTTTCGGGTCTGTCCGGGATTTCCGTAGATTTTCGTATGATGTCCACCGACAGTAGCATCTGAGTAATTAGGCATTTGAACACCCGTACCATCACAAACTAAGTAACTTGGACGTATCCCATTCTTTCCCTCAAATCTGGGCCCCCTTCCACCCCCAGGCCCCTCGTTAGCGGCTTTGATCAAGGGGTAAGGGTTTCGTCCTCTTTGCTTCGCAGACTTTATAACCTTGGCCGCGTATTCTTGAAATTGTTGTTCCTCGGCTTCAATGGCCTTTTCATTTGCTTTGTCCTTCGCAAGCTCTTGTTCTCGCTCTTTGACTTGAAGTTCTTTTTCAGTGTTCTGACGAGGAAACCACAGAAGACACAGTGAGCTATATATTGTGTTTCATGCGCGAGCTGATTGCTTGAAAACTAAATACAAATAAAACAGAGAAAAAATCAACTTTCACCGAACAAAACCTACAGAATATTTATGAAGTTTCTTATCCATCGTTCTGTCTGTGATTTTCAGATCAAAAACTTTAGATGCTGTCTTATAACACTTTTGAGTACATACGGAACTCGCTTTCGTCCCGACACAGCATCAGCAGCACATAAAGTTTCTATATTTTTAGCCGACCGACCGATCCACTTTTGGCGGAATCAGTCGACAAAAAATAAGTGGGGATGCAGGGCCTTATTCGAAAACTTGCACACAGGGATGTCAGTATGCACTATTGTCTTAATGTCTTAATGTTTTGAGTTTTTCCTGAGAGCTTTTTAACATCTGGACTCACCACTTGGTCCATCTGGACTTTTTTTAGTGATTTTGCTTGCAGTAGATTTTCTAGCTTCTTTTCTTCTTGTTTGGCATGGAACTAAAACAAGAACGAAACTTGTCAATTTATTAAAGCATTTGACTAGGGAGGTTGATTTGACCAGTCTTGATTGTTACTAAGAAAATATGAATATTAAGAAAATTAATGAGGACGGAGACGCTGATCACGGCGAGAAAATATTACCCCTTTAAGCCCCAAACACGACAAATGACGTCTTGGTAAATTCTCCCAAATGAGCTCCATACTTTCTATATAAGCAGTTTGGGAGAATTTAGCTTTTCAACTTCCACAGCTTATTTCACTTGATCAATTCTTTATTTCTCATTACCTTATTACTTTATATCAGTTATGTAAGGAGAAGTTAGATGTTAATAAATTGCCTGGGGCTTGAAACGGGTTAACTGTGGTTACACTAGAAACTCTCCCGTGGGGATTCGGCTTTGGTCAGGTTTGGCTTGGGTCAGGTTTGACTTGGGTTTGAATTTAGCCATACACTGTTAGTTACACGTGAACGAATCCCCCTTATACTGAAACTGACCTCTAGTTTGGCAGACGGCTTCCTGTGTTTACTAAAGGCTTGGCTAAACTACGAAACAATGTTGCGGAAACATTGTTGCGGTAGCAAATGTTTCCCAGTTTAGCCACTATGAAAACAAAGTCTTCCTCGAAGTCCGTTTATTCATATGTTTTTCGAAACAATGTTTCCTCGTTTAGCCACTGGGGCAGCAAAACATTTTGTTTGTTTTCCGCTAATTTAGCCACCCGGGAAACACAACAAGAAACAATGTTTCCGCAACATTGTTTCCTAGTTTAGCCAGGCCTTAACTATGGCACAAACAACGGCACAGACACCGAAGAAGAACTTCGCTTCAAGAACAGAAGAAGAAATTTTAGAGCATCAGTACCTCAGGTCCATAAATCTGCTATGGCCCGCAGTGACCGTCAGTAAGTGTGTAATATCATCTCATACGAAATATAACATCTTTACCATTTTAGATTTTCACTCGCTCTACAAAAGCCAATTAATACCAAATGAAGCATTGAACAATTTTTGTTGCCGACAAACACCGCATAAAACCCAGTTCCCCGGGATTTTTTTTATTTTCTTAATGAGAAAGCAAAACAATATTTCTATTTCATGGAGGAGGTATGACATCTGTCAGTAGCTATTCTGCTTCTTAAAACTATACAGCGCTTTTGCGAAACAAGTTTAGTAGAATTTGGAGAACGTTTGTTGTTTCTAATTATGATTGACGGGTGATGTGCCTTGACACGAAGGTACCTAGACCATGGTCTGTTTATAGCTACTGTTCGTGGAACTAGAACGAAACGTGTCATTAAATTCATCGATGCACAAAAAACCTACCAAATAAGGATGGAAATAGCTTGGCCCATTTGGTAAACGGCTACCAATGTTGTTAAAAAAAATTATAATGCCTCGGGAAAATTTTATTTAATTACTGGTTCTTATAAAAAAAAGCGTATAGGCTGGTTGCTCTAAGTCGGTATTGGCTGCAAATAGGAAACTGCATATATGCCTGCGAAGAAGTTTTAACAATGACTATTATTATCATTAAAAGGTAAAAACTTCCAAGAAAACCATTTGCGGGTAATAAGTAATGATCCGAGAAAGAAGTATAAAGAAGTTAACCGCATTCACTGCAGATAGGGGCAAATTGTGATATGTTTAAACCTTTGATCTACTTGCTGAATTGGTAAGGGTGCGAATTTCTGAAAATTCTAACACACAGGTGGTTCAAATAAAAGCGGGGTAGGAATTTTGATAAATGACTTCGAAATTTCGACAAAAAAACATAATTTACTGCTTTTAAAACTCTTCTAGATGATAGTCTAGTTTATATCGTTGTCGACCTCTTTCAAACAAAATGAAATTTAAAACTAGTAAAAGTATGTGCTACTTTCAGTTATGTTTGCTGCAAAAAGTGTCCAAAAATTTTGTCCGAATTTTGTCCGAAATTCACAAAAGGGTGCCCGAAATTAATTTGTCCGAAAATAAATTGTCCGAAATAATTCTGGTCGAAATTTTTTGTTGTTAATACATCGCTGTCCACAAACAGTTGTTCCCCGGCAAGTTGAAGACCGTTGGCCCGGATGTAAGTTACGTAAGGCTGCTTCGCTAGCATGCACGTGATCAGTCCGTGACGCGTGAAATTTTGATCACCTGACTCAATGAACTTCATACTTTTGAAAGTGCTGGTGTGGCGCTGCAGCCTTGGATGAACTGCAAGTAGAGATATTTTTAAATTCGACAGCCAGTCAACCAAACTATGGCACAAACAACGGCAGACACCGAAGAAGAGATTCGCTTCAAGAACAGAAGAAAAAATTTTAAAGCATCAGTACATTGGGTCCATAAATCTGCTGTGGCCCGCAGTGACAGTCAATAAGTGTGTAATATCATCTCATACGAAATATAACATCTTTACCATTATAGATTTTCACATGCTATACAAAAACCAATTAATACCAAATGAAGCGTTGAACAATTTTTGTTGCCGACAAACACCGCACAAAACCCTGTTCGCCGGGGTTTTTTTTATTTTCTTAATGAGAAAGCAAAACAATATTTCTATTTCATGGAGGAGGTATGATATCTGTCAGTAGCTGTTCTGCTTCTTAAAACTATACAGTGCTTTTGCGAAACAAGTTTAGTAGAATTTGGAGAACGTTTGTTATTTCTAATTATGATTGAGGGGTGATGTGCCTTGACACGAAGGTACCTAGACCATGGTCTGTTTATAGCTACTATTCCTGGAACTAGAAAGGAACGTGTCATTAAATTCATCGATGCACAAAAAACCTACCAAATAAGGATGGAAATAGCTTGGCCCATTAGGATAAACGGCTACCAATGTTGTTAAAAAAAATCATAATGCATTCAAGCATACAAAAAAAATTTAGGATTTACAAGTGTTAAAGCGCCTTCTCTGTTCGTTTTATTAAACTCACTGAAGAAAAATCTTGTTCGTTGATTTTGTGGAACTAGAAAGTAATTCTGGAGTTAACCAATTAATACATGGTACGTCTGTAGTAGTTGCCTTGAGGAATTTGCAGCAAACAGTGTTTTAAAACTATACATTTATAAAGTTTCATTTGAAACATTTATTTTGATTTTATTCTAAAAACAAAAATAAGATATGGATTTGGTAACTAAGAACTTGATTTCTTTCAAACTGGTAGTTGTTTATATATATATTGCCGCATACTGTTTAATCAAGTGCAATTGGCAACTTTAGTTAACGAAAGAAACTGCCGCGTCATCATATATCAAACATGCTTTACAGTGACTGAACATATGCAAACCCTTTCCTAAACAAGATTAAAATTTTAATCGTAAAACTATATGCATTTTAAGTACAAAGTAACAAAGCAACACTATAAATAAATAAATAAAGCAAAATGATTTCCGAAACAACATAAGTGTTTCAAAAAGGTTTTGTGTGCCTAATTCACTAATCGAAGACTTCTTCCCTTCATTTCGGATAATCAAGACAAATTAGTTATTTCGGGAATTCTCGCAACTATTTCTTCAACTTCCTGTTCCTCTTTGGCAATGACCAAATATTAAAGATACAAAGTTTTGCGTTATTCTAAAATTTGTGTTTTACACTCGCAATAAGATTAAAGTCTCCAATGATTCAATCGTTTAAAAGCTAGGGAACAAACAATTGCATTGTATTAATAAAAGATTCGAAACGTTTCTAAAACTACAAACAATCCAGTGGTTGCAGGTTTTACAGTAAAATGATGAAAAATTCCAAATATATTCTTATTTAACAGTTACCTTGGTAAGCAAATTGGCAAGTTTTACCTTGTTTGAAAGCTCAGGTTTTAACGGTCAAAATACGAATTAATTTTATTTTCAAATACGTCTACTTACCGAAGCGTCGCTTTTCCAGTCTGCCATTTCACTCTTAAGTTTGTAAAATTGTTATTAAGTTCTCGTTTCGTTCAGGCCTTTGTGTCAAGTTTTCACACAAAGTTTTGAAAAATGATTTTAACAGACTTTTGTTTGGTTGGTTGGTTGGTTGGTATGATGTAATTGACTGATGAACGCCGATTTTTTTTCTTTTATTGTATTTACGACATCTTTGTTATGTCCCGGATGAAACTCATTTTAATTGTTAAGTAATGGTCCAAGTAAGAATGAAAGTACCTCCCATTGTTCTGCGACATTTCGCTTTTCCCATACCAGAAATGTTTAGATTTTCATATTGAGAATACATCAACCTGTGTACAACATGGTTTTAAAGTAAAATGCAATGAAACTGTATTTAAAGTGATGTTTCTTTTGTTCTATAATAATTCAACCAATCATAAGACTCCAAAACAAAAGCCAACAAAACCTTTTGATTTTTGATGTTTCCTACGTGAAAATTTTCTTAAATTTATAAACAAAAATGTTTTAAGTAGAAGGGAATGAATAAGTGAACTGGAAAGAAAGAAATTAGCTTACTTGAGAAGATATGGTCGATTTTCAAAGTTTAGCCAATAAGATTAACTGTTTGACAATTAGCACCTTTCTGCATTCCATTGCCGTTGACCTCTCTAGTTCTTTCTCTTCTGGAAATGAAGATCAGATCAAAACACAGTATCCTGCTGACATGTGAGAACTGTGACGATACACAAACCATCTTTTAAAAATCAAAATTTTGTTTGCGTTTTCAACTATCTTTTTCAATCCCATCTGTTCTATGAGCGGATCTCAAATTAGGTCATAATTTTAAAAAATTCCTCTGAAACATCTCAAAACATTAAACGACGAAACTTTTACTCTCAGGTGCCAAATAAAGATTAGCATACGTTGGCTAATTATGTACCTCCCTCCTTCCCCAATTCCCAATACATTACAGGGTTGTAGACAAAACAATGTTCTTCATTTTGCAAATGAAGAGGTAAAGTAAACAAGTTGCTAGGGTTTTTTGTTTTCTTATTTTAAAAGACAAACAATATTCTTACTTTATGGAGGAAGTATGAGATCTGTACTGTTGCTGGTTTGCTTCTTAAAGCTATACAGCGCCTTTGAGAAACAAGTTTAGTAAAATGTTGAGAATGTTTGTTATTACTAATTATGAGGGCTGATGTGCCTTAACACGAAGATATATCTTGACCTGTTGACCATAACCTCTTTATAATTTATAATTGTGAGTTTTAATTAACTTTGGAACTAGAATAAACGTATTGTCATTACATTTATTCATGCGCAAAAAACCTACCAAATATGAATGCAAATATGAATGGAAATAGGTATTAGCTAACTAATGCCTACCATTGTTCTTAGAAATGTTAATTATATAAGTATTTACGATGCATTCAAGCATACACAATAGATTGTTTTAAAAACAAATTTAGGATTTGGCAAATTTTATAACGGCTTTCTTACTCTTCGTTTTATTAAACTCACTGAAGTAAAGTTTGGTTCGTTGGCTTTGTGGGACCAGAAAGTAATTCTCGAGTTTATCAAATGAAAACAAGGCACGTCTGCAACATTTGCGATACGTCTAAGAAATCTTTTGCAGTAGCTTGCGTAGCTAGCGGTCTTGTGCGAAAACGGAAAAATTTGATTGCAAAAAAAGGGACTGGGGAGAGGACAAAAGAGGTACTGGGGTGTTGGAAGGGGGTTAGGATTCCCCCTCCACCCCACCTACCCCAGTAACTCTTTTGACCTCTCCCCAGTCTCTTTGCTCAGATTTTTGACTTTTTTGCTTTTTCACAAGACCACAAGCAACATAGAATAAAAATACTGTGACACTAATGGTGCATCTTACCTATAGTTTGGCTCTTTTTCAGTAAGACCATGAGAGTTTTAACAAATTTTTGACAGTGTCCTCTGTTCAAAAATCAAATGAGTTCTGATCACTTTTAGACAACTGTAAACAACTAAAAGAAAACAAGTTAAGTATAGCCAACATAGGATTGGTTTTATCTTGACAATAGCTATGAGTAATCAACGGGATTCACCAAGGTTAACAAAAGTCATTGAATTTTGATGATTAAACTTCAAGTTCTTGAGAATATTAGGGGAAATTTTTTTCAAACAAAGGTGAAAGGTCATTGAAAGGTCCTTGAATTTTGCGGCCTTAAATACTGTATGCAAATGACAGTCAAGTATGCGGCAAGAGATAAATTATTACCAATGTTTAAACTTAATTTTGCCCCTCTTTTGACTTATTGACTTTGATTTTCCTATTTAATGTCAATATAATCAATGCTGGCCATCATTAGAAACAACCACAAGACTGAAGCGTCTCACGGTGAGTTGAGTACTGCCCAGGAAGTGACTGGCTTGTGCCATCACCCTTTGTATGGAATCACGCTGATAATACTTGACGACTGCAAACCCTTTGTTTTGACCACTCTCTGCATCTTCCGGCAACACTACTTTATAGATCCTACCAAATGTGGAGAAATAATCAATCATTTCTGTTTTAGTAACACCCAAAGGCAAATTTCCAACATGAATAGATCTTTGTCTTGGAACAAACTTACTGCTTGGAATTTCTTTCTTCATAGCCACAACTGATTTTCCTACAACCAAATCTTTCATCTGAACAAGCTTTTCCACAACTTCGTCATTGTCAAACGTCAAAAATGCAATACATTTGTTACTGTCGTTTCGAATTGCTAGATCAATAATTTTCAAACCACCAAATTTAACGAACGTTTCTTTCAGCTCTTCAACTGAAGTTTCAAAAGCAAGATTATCTACAAGAACTTTCGGAGTTTTCATATCTTCTCCATGAGCTCCCTGGAATTTGACTTTCAATATATACGGACCTATTTCATGGTGTTCTTGTTTAATGGCTTTGGCAGCCTCATCTTGGGATGAGAAAGTTATCAAACAATAGCCTTTGCGCTGCTTCATACGACGGTCTTCTGGTATCTCAACGTTCTCCACACAGCCAAAATTGGCGAAGTGTTTCTTCAGTTGTAGAACTGTAAGACTAGACGGAAGGTTGCTTGCCAGAACAACTCTGTGCTTTGTTGTTCTCAAAACAAACAGTTTCCTCCCTTGTATTGTGTGAGTCATCTCTAAAATTCGATCAACACATCCTACATCCTTAACTTTCACAAAACAAAACTGTTTTTGACCCCTGCCAAGATTTCGGACCATTTTCACAGATTCAACATCAGCGATGCTTGAGAAATAATCAAGAATGACACCTTCATTCATTTCTGGAGTAATTCCACCAACAAACAATAATCTCTTACTGGTTTCGAATTCATCTTCTTCGTTTAAACTACTGGGTACAGATTGTGTAAAGACGGACCTTCGTCTTGACGATGGCAAAGTAGGCCTCGCGAATCGCTGCCAAGTTTGAGGCTGAAATGACGGCCGACCGATGAAAACAGTAGCTACTTGAACTACTCCTCTCCTTCTTTGCCTAGACAGATAATAAAGTCTTGGCTTTGGCAAGAATTTTCGAAATACTGTGGCAAACTCTGCAAACACGCACGAAACCATGATCCTGACTACACTTACACTTACTAAGTCTTGGTTTGTACTTCGTGTTGTGCGCCACATAGAGCGACACAGTTTTGAACGCGCGCAAGCACAGGCCACCCAGACAATCCTCAAGCATGTTTTAAAACTGCTCTACCCAAATCGTAACTCGAGCACAGACTCACGCGCTACTTCCCAGAAGAAATGATCACTGCTTTAAATGTTCTTCAGCGGCATATACAAGTTGAAGATATATTTTATTAGTATATTATATGCTTTTTTATAAGAACAATTTAATTTTGCCAAGGCTCACTTGTTCTTATATTTTTTGGCGACTTCAGCGTCAAGTTGTTCTTAACCCTTTAAGCCCCAAACACGACAAATGACGTGTTGGTAAATTCTCCCAACTAAACTCCATACTTTCTATATAAGCAGTTTGGGAGAATTTGGCTCTTCAACTTCCACAAATTATTCCACTTGATCAATTCCTTGCTCCTCATTACCAGTTGTATCATGTTGTTTGAGATATGTTAGGATAGGTTAGATGTTGATAAATTGCCTGGGGCTGAAAGAGTTAAATTGTTCTTATTTCTATGAGCGGTTTTTATCAAAGAAAAAAAACAAAATAAAACAAGGTATTGGAAAATGAAACGCCTTGCGCCACACATGCATTGCACTGCTGAATTTATAGGCGAACTACCTTCATGTTCATTGTTTGTTGAGCAGTCTATATTTTATGGCTAAGTTTTAGTCAATTTCTACCACAAACACTTTCCTAGTTATCAAGCCTCAGCCTGAGCTTGTTCTTAAATTTTGGCAAATTTGAGCCTTGTTGTTCTCATAAAAAAGTGTGTGCCGTATTTCCTCGAATGAACGCCCCCTCGACTGAACGCCGCCGTCGAATAAACGCCGCACCAGAGAGCCCGAAACATGAATAAACGCTGCCCTCGAATAAACGCCGCACCCTGGAACAGACAACAAACTGAAACATCGAATTTATGACGATCATTTTTTAAAGGCGCAGAGCGGAGTTGTTTAAACTGTAAGTTTAAAGTTTGAAAGGCACAGACAAAAATCCGCAACACTGAATTTCTTACGCGTTTACAAGCGCAAGTTTTAAAAATGTAAAACATGATCGGTACAGCTAGACAAAGAAACTCATCATTTTTTTCTAATTTTTAAAGTAAAGTTACGGTTGGTCGTTCAAAAAAACACTGCCCTCGAATAAACGCCATCCTAATCATGAAAAATTTAATAAACACCGCAGCGTTTATTTGAGGAAATTCGGTTTTAGTATACGCCAAGATCCGAGCCGTAGAACGACTAAAACATAAAAGCCTCCGAATAGGAAGAATGGACAACCACTAACTTCGCAACTGAAGTTGAATAAAGTGTTTATTATTATTTTTATTTATATAAATATAAATTTACTATCAAGATCGAGCTTATTAGGAATACATCATGTTGGTTAATAATCGTGTTTGTATAACTGGATAAAAACACAGGTTAATGACGTGTAACTCGCGTGGTGTAGAGAATCTACATTTTAATCACAAATAAAACTATCAATTTTTCTTCGTTTTTCGTTATTTTCCTTGGGTTATTTTCTAAAAGAAATAGAAAACATGTACTCCGTGTTTCTATCGAGTTATACAAACACTCATGAACGTTTGGGAGAACTCGAAAAAGCTGTGGAAACACTCGCCTACGGCTCGTGTTCCCACAGCATTTCTCGTTCCCCCAAACTTCCACTCGTGTTTGTGTAACTCGATAGAAACACGGTACATGTTTTCTATTTCTTAAACATTACTAGTTATGTGCATAGTCGTTTCATCTGTATGAAGTACAAGAACAGTTTGTAAGGTGTTTAGAAACGAGAATGGAAACGCAGGATACAAGTCAGCAGTTGTGCTATTCTATGGGTTTGTTTCACACACACAATTTAAAGTTATTCAAAGATGAAATTATTACCCCGCGGGGAGGTACTCCCAAAAAAAATTGGGTAGGGGTGTGCGGCCCGCTTTCTAAAACCCTTACCCCATTACCCTATTTATGGCCAAAATCGACTTCCCTACCCTATTTATGACATGACTGAAAGAAGAAAAAAGTAGCATCTTCTAAACACGAATTTAAGGCTAGAGTGAAGAAATTGATACCCTATTTATTGCCAAAATTGAGGTAAATGGCTAAATCGATACCCTATTTATGACCAAAACAGCTGAAAAACCACAAATAGTTAAAATGGATACCCTATTTATGACCAAAATGGCTGAAAACCATACCCTTTGGGGCCACACATACCTATATAGCCAATATGAGGGAGTACCCCCCTGGGAAATATTAATTAACAATGAATGCCAAAACAATCAATATCCATAATTAAACAAGATAAAGGTGGGAAATAGTGTCGCTTAAACAATTATTATCATATTTAAATTTTAAAAAGTTCCAACAAACTTACAATAAAACAGAGCACAAGTACTAAAACATTAATTTTAGAAAGGTAGCTGGTAAAATCGAAAATATCTTTTATTTTCTCGAATTTCCCAAAGTTTTCTTAAAAGTATGAGACAGTTTTACAACCCATAAAGAAACCACTGATCCACTTTGCTTGTTTCCAAAATTGATATCTATGAAATTTTAACTCTTTATTTTTTGACATTTGGCAAGGACGGCAATAAGGTATTAATACTCACTCTTCTTGTTCAGAGAATAAAATGATCAAGAATGTAAATGTTTTCATATTGGGTTCCCATTCTCGTCTCAATAACTCTCCCATTCTATTTACAAACGGTGTAGCAAACGAACTTTGTGCACACCTTTCACAAAACATCTTAAGATTTATAGTATTGGAAGCAATGCATAGAATACAAATACAAGACCAATTTATGGTTCAAGTAAGAAGGAAACATTAGACCGAAAAACCAAAAACCAAAGCTCAGATGATACTGTTTGTCAGTATATTGTATAAATTACACAAAATGCCTCTGAAACAAATTCAACAATGAAAATCTTATTTTGCCTTGCCACTAAGAACAATTTAGGAAAAGAAATAAGTGCATAGAATTCAGGGTGCCTTAAATAAGCTGTCTTCATTTTTAAATGCAGATACAATACTTCAGTGATGGCAAAGTGGGTTACAGCTGAACTTTTTGCAAGTCAGAAAAGAATCACATTTTGACTTGACGTTTTTATTATAATTACTATGTAATATCCATATCTTCTCAATGAACTAACTACTTCTATTCTCCAAATGGTGACGGGTGGTAGCTGTGCAAACCTCGGTTGCAATGTCAAATATTTTCGCTCATGGATTATATACAACTACTGATGAGATATTTCACACAGCTCTCTTGTGGCTGAAGAATGGGTTTATTCATAAATAGAATTTATTTGTTACGTCCTCACTTCTCCTTGAGATACACTGCCAATCGGACTTGGGTCAGGTGTATGGCGCTGAAAATAACAAACCAATCAAGATCAATAAATTTATAGTAGTACAACGATCATAAAACCACTACTGGCACAACCCTAAACTGAAATTACTGTCCGCAACACTCAATAAGTGCAATCATTAAGACATTCATCAGAGGACAATTACTTCCACAGTGTTACAAGTACTGTACGGTCACAATCACTCCACCTACCAACATCCCTGGCATCTCCACTAATCACTGCGCCAAGTTAAAAAAATAAATCAAATCAAATCACCCATCTATCTTAGTAGCCTATTACATCAAACACTGGTGCAATTGATAAGCAGAGCAATCAGCCAACCAACCACTCATTCAGATGTCGCATTTTTATCATTCACTATTAAATATTGTTAACTTCTTTTAACCCTTTGAGCCCCAAGCATGACAAATTAATGATGTGTTGTTAAATTCTCCCAACTGAGTTCCATACTTCCTATATAAGCAGTTTGGGAGAATTTGGCATTTCAA
>JAOCPT020493080.1:0-12506 GCA_026546935.2 Palythoa grandiflora
TGTTTTGCTATGTCATGTTACATCATACCATGCTATGTTTTGTTATGACATGTTTCATCATACCATGCTATGTTTTGCTATGCCATGTTACACCATACCATGCCAGGTTTTGCTATGTCATGTTTCATCATACCATGCTATGTTTTGTTATGTCATGTAATGTTACACCATACCATGCTATGTTTTCTTATGTCACGTTATATGATACCATGCTATGTTTTGCTATGTCATATTACATCATACCATGCTATGTTTTGCTATGTCATGTTTCATCATACCATGCTATGTTTTGCTATGTCATGTTACATCATACCATGCTATCTTTTGTTATGACATGTTACATCATACCATGCTATATTTTGCTATGTCATATTACACCATGCCAAGCTATGTTTTGTTATGTCATGTTACACCATACCATGCTATGTTTTGCTATGTCATGTTACACCATACCATGCTATGTTTTGCTATGTCATGTTACATCATACCATGCTATGTCTTGTTATGTCATGTTACACCATACCATGCTATGTTTTGTTATGTCATGTTACACCATACCAAGCTATGTTTTGTTATGTCATGTTACACCATACCATGCTATGTTTTGTTATGAAATATTATGTAATGCTTCCCTGCCGTTTAAGGCTGGTGATGTTTTGGGAGAACGTAAGAAATGGGCGAGACACCATAAGTACAGCAACCGTCCGACTCACGCGACAGCAATACCTTGTGAGCGTGGGAAAATGGAACAATTGTCCTACCCAGAAAGAGGTCCGCACCCCAGTTGTGACCTACATGTCAGAGAGTGGCTCTCACTACATGTTGTGGCAAGAAAAGTCAAACCGAGTGTGGACAATTGGGGGCTACATGTTGCAGGGCAATATGAACTTCGGTAATCGTGAACAGCGAAAACCTGTTATTGTATACAACTCTCGAAGGAATAAAGTTCTTGTGGTGTTCCAGGAGGTGTTAAACAGGCAAAGCGTCCTGTTGTTCGGACAACCCGTGCGTATTGCCCAAGCGTTCTCGTGCAAAAGAGTGTGCGGTTTCAATCAGAAATGTGCTCAACAAGATGTCTGCATTTCCAAACTAACAAGTACGTTTTTAAATAGCAAGAATAATTTTTAGTAGAGGAGAACACATTAATAGTATTGATAGAATATTACTGTTTAGAGATAAGATCGTAGGAAATCAACCTTTTAAGCTTCTTGAAAGCCGCTTTCTTGATTTTCTATTCAATATTTCTAAAAAAACTGGACATTTTGTTGTTTTGATTCTACCGTGTAAAGGCTACTATCTCCTTGTTATCTAAGTGACACTGTTTTTGCTCGTGAGAACAAGGAGCCTATTTATGTTGTTAGTCCTTCATTTGAAAAAAGAGGGCAACCCTTTTCCTACAACAAAAATATCTTCGGAATCAAAATGAAATAAGAAAGTTAACGAAAACACAGTTGCTAAAGATTAAAACATTTGTCAGATATTTTTAATAAGAACGTTCCTTTTTTTAAAAAATTCTAGACCCCTGTTTCGTAAAAAATGGAGGCTGTAGTCACCGTTGCTCTTTTAGGATAGACAAGGGCATCTCCTGCTCTTGTCCCGCAAACATGGAGTTGAGTGAGGACTTTATGACTTGCGCACCATTACGTAAGTACTGTATTAATTCCACTAACTAACGTAAAATTCGACATGGAATAATAAAAATGACTTGACAACGTCATGACAATCACAAGTACAGTGGCAGTGACAGATATAGTGATATAGATAGAGATAATGATAATCATTAATAACGAGATAGCTGAAGTTCCTCACGTAAAAAGTCTCGTGGACTTTCTCACGTTGCTTGTTCTGTCGATGACTTGCACTTCTTTTGCTCTCAACGATCATTTTCATTATGTCACTCCCAGCCTTAGCGTAATTATCCTTCTTTCTGTTACCCGCCTAAAATGTTTTAACAATTACATATTCATAGCCATTACAACTCTTCCTCGCCTTCATTGACTTAACTAAGACGTTCGACCTTGTTAGCAGAAGCGGGGTTTTCCTCATCCTGAAGAAGATCGGCTGCCCCCCAAAGCTGCTATCCATCATAGAGTCTTTCCACACGGATATGTACACTACTGACTGCTACAATGGGCAAATGTCAACACCATTTCCCATCCAAAGCGGAGCCAAGCAGGACTGCGTTCTCGCGCCTACACTGTTTGGGATATTCTTCTGAGTGCTTCTTGCACACGCCTTTAGGAACAACGTGGATGGCGTCTACTGTCACGCGCGATCTGACGGCAAGCTGTTCAACCCAGTAAGACTTTGCGCTAAGACCAACGTGAAACATGTCACCATAAGAGAGGCTCTCTTTGCAGACGATATTGCTCTAGCGACCCAGTCAGGCGACGCTCTGCAGAGAATGATGAACCTTTCTCTAAAGCTTGTGATGAGTTCGGTATTACCATCAGCATTAACAAAACTGAGGTGATGGGTCAAGGCATTGACCACCCGCCACGCATCTATCTTGGAAACCACAACCTCAACTCAGTCGAGAAATTCCAGTACCTTAGGTCCATAATTAGTGCAAATGTTTCACAAGAACCAGAGATCAATGCTAGAATAGGAAAGGCTTCAGCAATTATGTCCAAGCTCGAGTACAGAGTATGGTCTTACAACAATATTACAATCAGTGCCAAATTGCAAATGTACAGAGCTTGCGTCCTGAGCACACTTATCTACTCCAGCGAAACTTGGACAACCTACTCCGCGCAGCCATCATCTTCGCTTCCTCGGACGCATCCTTGGAATCAGCTGGAAAGACAAAATCCTTAACACTGTTGTAATCGAGCGCGGAGAACTTCCATCTATCTTCGCGCTCCTCAGTCAATGCCGCCTTTGCTAGCTTGGCCATGCACGCCCAATGGATGTCGATAGAATACGAAAGGACTTACTATATGGCGTGCTGTCAGCAGGTTCTAGACCTCAGGGTCGCCAATGGCTTCAAAGACACGTGCAATCGCGTTCTGAAATTTGCTGGGATTAGTGCACAGTTTTATGGAAAGCTGCAGTTTCAAGAGGAACTGCAGAAGCCGAGTTGTCACGCATTGCCAGTCTTAAGTGTAAAAGAGCAGCATGCAAGTCTTAACACAAGTCTTCAAATCAAGAACCATCAATCTATATCTGTGCTATATGCCAGACTGTTTCTCCCACATTAGCCTGTATATCCACACCAAGAAGTGTGCATGAAACTGGTGCATCCCATCGTCTTACGAGACGGACGGAGGAGGATGACAACGACAGGTGTGGGGCGCAGGCTAGTCACTATTTAGTATCACAGGATGCCCTAAACTAACGTCGAACTAAGTTCCATCAATCCCTTACTGGTTACTGTTGAGAAAATTTGTATGCATAAATGCTTACTACGTTATCATGCCACTAGGGCCGTGCAAGGGACAAGCCCCAGTCAAGGATGCTTTGGGTTCAGATTTGTCGTGCGGCGGATTACTTGCAAGGAGGAACAGCTGTCCGGCGAAATCATATTGTCACAAACCAGTTGCAAAGTGTTGTCCAGGTTCGTTTGCTTCACAGTACTTTTACTTCCATTACTTTTTACCGCTAAACTAACTGAATCATGTGAAAAGGTTATACATAATTGATGTCTTCTCTCATCCTTGATATCGTAGGTACTCGGTGAGTTAATTTTGTTGCCCGAATTTTCAATCAAGAGCAAAGCAGCTTTTTACCTTTGATTAGATCTTGAGTCGGTTTTTTCCTGATCAATAACTAAAACAGCCAGAATTAGGAATGGCCACGTGCCTAGATACCACATAGCAACGCACAACTTGTGAGCAAGATGATCAGTGCTTTCACAAGTGTAAAAAAGCAATACGAAGTAATGAGTGTTTACAGAATCATCGATGTTTTAGAGGTAGATTTGCAACAATAAGCCGCCAAAATCTAGAAAAAATTAGAAATTCAACCTGGTTTATCATAATCAAATCAAATATGATAAAATAAACCAGTTTTTTTTAAAAAAAAGTTTGAATAACAAATCAGATCTACATTTGATTACAAGTTTGATTTTAAAAACTTTGGTTATAAAAATTAACTCTAAAAAGGAATTGACGTTTCGATGTCTGCTTGACACCATTATCCAAATAAGACTGAGAATAAGATTAGTTAGTTGGTTTACAGTTAAAATACGCATATTGTTCTTAAAATACACTAGGGACAAACTATGCTAATTAAAAAGGAAAATGAATTTAAAGGATAAAATTATGAGGCGAAGCGAAGTAAGTAAAATATTTAAAACAACTTAGAGCTAATAGAACCTTTTTGTTTGTTTAGTCTAAAACATGAGACAGTCCCACCTATTTTTGCATTTTTTCAAAATATTGAAATAATTTGAAAGATTAAGAGTGACGTTTCCGTGTGTCCGCATGTATTCGCCGATTGTGGTTTTTCCCCCATCTGGCTTGTCCCTCCAATCCGTACAAAGCTCTCTTATTTTAGCGATTTTTGAAAGTGTACCATGTCTTTGATTTTAAACCAATGACTCTCATATTTGGTAAACTTACTAATGTTTGGCTTCTATTTCAAATGGCGGGCCTCATTTTTCAATTAAATGAATTTTAAATATTCCTACCCAGTCACCTACTGGTTTTGATAAGGGGTAATATTAACTGACAAATGTTATTCTCATTTTTATTGTGATAAGGGTATCAATCGGGCGTCGAAACGTCGATCGCCTTTTAGCGTTAATTTTTTTAACCAAATGATCTAATTTGAAATGTGGATAAATATATATGCTATGAATTCGGCAGTTTAGATGTTTAAAAATTTGGCTGTATATATTTAGAACTTGTATTGAGTTTTCCACTGAAGTAAGCAATTGAACACTCAGTAAAAGTTTAAATTTATTGTAGCCACTGATTTTTAAACATCTGTATTGACAAATTTTTAGAACATAGATTTATCTACTTTTCTAATCAGATCAATTTCACTAATTTATACTTTAAATTATGACCACTAATTGCCCGTCAAAGTTTTTTCTCAATTTTAGTGGCTTCTTGTTGTAAATCTACTAACAAAGCCTTGATGATTCAGTAAACACTCATTCAACTATAACTTCAACTTTATTGTAACTAACCACTAGTTTTGTTACCATTAGCAGATAACCAACCAGTGAATACTATTTTTACATGCTATGATTGATTCACTAATCAGTGAATATCCTGGATGTTTACTGATTAGAGATCGTTACAGCAGACGAGTCAACGACGCGATTTCCGAAAAATTTCAGCAAAGATGAAATTTTAGAAACAAATAATGCGGCAGTTCTCGAGAACACAAAAAAGTACGCAAAATTTGGTGTGAAAGTAATTCAAGGTAAGTTTTAATAATTGTTTGGTTTATGAACAACTTTTGTACAACTGGGCTTTGTGCGCGCGGCCTGTTTCTCGGCTCTAATTCACTGGTTGGGTATAAACAACTGTATTCACATCAATGTCGGTGAAAGCCCAGTATACTCGGTGAATATCCTGCTCCATTCACCTCCACTTCGATGAATAATAACCCACTGTTAGCACTATTACAACTAAGAAAAAAATGTTTGGCGGACAATTACAAGAGATAATACATCTTTTCACGCGTGAAACTAGCATTGGTTAGGTTGGTCATCACTTGCTCATTGCTATGTGATATATCTAGGCACGTGGCTAACACTGGTTAGGTTGCTCATCACTTGCTCGTTGCTATGTGATATATCTAGGCACGTGACTAACACTGGTTAGGTTGCTCATCACTTGCTCGTTGCTAGATGTGATATATCTAGGCACGTGACTAACACTGGTTAGGTTGCTCATCACTTGCTCGTTGCTATGTGATATATCTAGGCACGTGACTAACACCTGCAGAGAAACTATTCACTGTATTTGAGGTAGAAGGCAAAAAAGCTGAATGTCCCATTTAGCTTAACAAAATTCATAAGACGGACACGCATTTTACAAAACAAAATTGTGTTGTTCGTTTAACGCGCTAGAGATTCAGGTTGTTTTCATGAAGATCGCTTCTCAAAACACGATTTCCTCGCAAACGTTATCATAAAAAAATTCATTTATGATGATCTGTCTACTTCCTGTCAGTATCATTTTTCTGATTTTTGCCTTTAGTAATTCTTCCTGGCTATTCTTTGTACTTCGCAACACTCGGAGACATCTGGGAGTTCAAGGCAAGGCCATCCTCATCTCAGGCATCCTTCAGAAGAATACCTGTTACCCAAGGAGTCAATATTGTTGCATTAGCTTTTGATCCAGTTGACAAACGCATATACTGGTCCGACGTGGTAAATAAAAGAATATATCGCGCTTATCTGAATGGACAAGGAGAACAAGAAATTGTGAAGTAAGATCCGGTTGTTCTGATTATTCTATTGGTTTGTGTTGAGAGAATGAAGATCAAAAGAAATTTGGTTTAGAAGTATTCTAGTAAAAGATATAAAGAAAACAACTTTGTAAGAAAACCAGAAATAATTTCGGCAGATCCGCTCGTACGAGGTGGAAAAAAATCTTGATTCAAGCGTAAACTTAAGGTGAGGTTCTATAACGTAAAAGCGGAGTTCTGTAACTGTTACCTCAATAAAATATGTTTTTTTTTAAAAAAAAAGAAAACTACCAATTAAAAAAAATACAGGTAACAATATATCTAGTCAATGCTCATTATCAAAAGAATGACCATCATTTATCATTTGTTTTCTCTTTCTGACTGTTTTACACCGGGTTCTTTGTGGTGTGGCACGCACGCACGGACGGACAAAAACGTTGAAACCGTCCAAAATGAACTCGATAGATTCAATAAATATAAGAGAAAATATTCGTTGCCGCGTTCCATTTTAGATAAGCCCCGCCGCCTTATAAGCGCGGCACTTGAGAGACTATAATGTTAATAACCGCTGCGAACACCATAGACGCATATGCTAATATTTAAAGTTGAAATCTCGATGTGATGAAAAATAACTACATTAATGTTAACATTAACAGCAGGTAGAATTCTCACAATGTACTATTTTGTATCTTATCAGCATAAACAACAATCAGATTCCTTGATCAAAAGTCGTACCTACAGTTAAACTACTTTAAAACCAAACGCGGTTTTAAAAAGATTTAATGTTTTATCACAGGCGAAGTACGTCAATGTTTATACAAACTGTACCGGCAGTATTTTTCTTGCTTGTTGGCGCTTAGAGATAGCCACTACTAGTATTATTATTGATATAAGCGCCCGGTTGCCGTCTGCGCAATACTTGTACGTTGTTTTCCACTTTCGTTACTCGGCTTTGTTTTTAACGTTTTTAGATTCTCGTAATCCCCGCTTGTAGAAGTTTTCTAGTTACAAAGTTAAACATACATAGCTCCTGAACTTAAAATCACTCATTATTTGAATTTTTATAGCAATATTCTTGTTCCCGATGGAATGGCATTAGACAGTGTTGACAGAAAAATTTACTGGACAGATATGGAAGCAAAAAAAATAGAAAGATCGGATTTGGATGGACGGAATCGGCAGCAGCTCATTGTCGGGAGAGGATTGGACAAGCCTAGGGCTATTGTTCTTTATAGAACAAATAGGTAAGCTTTTTATAAGCTTCTATTACACCATGATTGAATCAATTTTTGGCTATAGTGTTATGTTTTTACTTTACTTTGCAAACTTTTATCTTATATAATGTCTTTTAACTTGAAATGGGAAAGTGAATGGAAGTACCGTAATTACTCTAAAACGCGCCGCTCTGGGATATACGCCACATATGGGATGAAAAAGTTAATCAACCTCGCCCCCCAATCGAGAATTAGTTGTTTGTTATAGTACTGTATTTCAAACGATTTTTACAGCTCTAAGACTGCCTCCTTCACCACTCGCACTTGAAGATAGACAATGTATTGTACAAGTGCCAAAAGAATTTTGGCTCAGTATAATGTGCTAAGATAGACAAACTATCAAAATACAGAAAAGAGCAAATATTTCGTTGCCGCGTTCAAATTAAAATAATGTTCTGTTCTCGAATAAGTGCCGCACTTGAGAAGCGTAAAATTTAAAACCACCGCAAACACGATAGACGCATATCCCTATATTTAAAGTTGAAATCTCGATATTATAATAAACAATTACATTATCAATAATATAATAGTAATGATAGTAGTAAACAAAAAACATTCCTTGTTTTACGGCCATTTTGTGGTTGAGAAGCTGTTAAAACCCGGCGCTCAGCTTACTTATTCTGCCAGTATCCATCTCAAATGAAAAAGAATAAAACACGATATTTCAATATTAAACCAAGAACATGCCGCATTTGTCGACAAGCGTCGGCCAAACTGACTCGCGCAAAAATGCAACACCAACACTTTGCTGTATTTTCTTTGATTTTTCTTGGTTTCAAACTTCAGGTACATGTTCTGGACTGACTGGGGAGCAATACCAAAGATCTCAAGGGCGGGTTTCGACGGTTCTAACATTCAGGTGCTGGTGACCAGCGGATTGGTATGGCCCAATGGTATTGTTGTTGATGAAACACAAAGGCGAATATACTGGATTGATGGTAAAACCAATAAACTCGAAAGCTGCGACTTAAACGTAAGTTAGAAAGATAACAAATTGGGACCGCGTCGCCGTACTTCGCGTGAATTGAATTGAATCATGTAAATTAAGTTCACGTGATGTACGGCGTCTGAATCAATTCGGAACGGCTATTTGAATTTGGATCGGCTGAGCTGTTCTTCTATCCTGTGTCAGCCGGCAATACAATAACACCTGTGGACGAGGTTCGATTCAAACGCCGATCTTCATCATGAGCCGAATCAAATGCATAAATTATTGTGAAATGTTTTTGAATACATAGCACGCGCCAAAGGTGAATGCGAGGATTCAAAATATCGACTTGGAGAGCAAAACGTGCTTCAAGCAAGGACGTTGACATTTGCAGTTCGTGATTTATCTGATTCAATCTCGGCATCTGAATCAATTCAGCCAATAAAAACAATTAAGGTCGGTCCAAAAACTTAATTTGGTTCGTTTCAAGTGAAGTACGGCGTCTAAAACGGGCCAAACTTACACAATTCACATAGAAGGCTTCGGTGTGAAATGAGGCAGTTCATAGAAGAAGGCTGCATATGTTTTTTCACTCTCTGCAGTACCAAATTAAGTTACCACGTATACGAATATCTAAACAGAAAATGATTTTGTTTCAAACGGCCACGACCAACTGAACCGCTGTTAACGCATCACAGATGAACTTGCTGGATTTGATAATATAAATATTCAGTTTGAAATGACAAATCGGGTACGCTCTAGAAAATATATTTTCAAATATACAACATATTATAACAATACCTGAAGAAGACAAGTTTGGCTTGTCGAAATATTACGTATTTCAAATATATTTTCTACAACCTACTGAATATATGATGGGCCATTTCCGAATTACACTCCACTGCTCACAACCAAAACCTTCAAATTGAGGCTGGCTCCAGTTTTGAGCACTTGGCCCCGCCTTAATGTTTTTGTTTGTCGGCAGTAAAGCGTAATTCGGAAGTGGCCTATCATTGGGCCTGGCGCGGCGTGATTAAACTTACTAATAATCTTAAGGTTAAAATGTAAATGTCAAATTTGAACTTTTCTCAGCAATATAAAGAACTAAGTACACTCAAAATACAACATATTTTCTCCGGAATTGTATTATGTACGTGTTTAAGTTTTTCGCCTATAATACTGGGTCAGATGCGTGCAAATTAGACGAGGTTCGGATTTCTCGTTAGCTAGATAGGAAATTCGCCCGTCTCATTACACTAAAAGATCTTTGTCTACTACTATTGTGGGAAGGAAGGCCGTCCTTGCAATGAGTTAGTGATGTAGGCAATCAACCTAATGTATACACTTTCTCTCACAGGGAAATAGAAGAAAGAATTACGGTACCAAATCAAGTTTCGCTTTTGGGCTCATAATGCTGAATGAGAGGTAAGATTTAAGTTAACTTGCTCAAGCAAGTGTGTTTACATTGCAATATCGGTAGTTATGGCTAACTATTCGAAAGTACAGGATACCACAGCACCTATGACTGTCGAGTTTCTTTGAAACGAGTGCTTTCTAAAAGATAAGACTAATGAAAACTGTTCTTTTACGGCTCCATGTTGCGTTCATTTGTGCAGACGTCACTTATCCGATCTGTTAAAATGGTGGCGATCAGAGAAAATGCAGCTTCCTTTTTTTACATTTTCAGGTTTTTTAAAAGCATACATTATATCCCCAGACTAAGAAGAAAATCTTTTAATAAAATTGTCACATAGCAAAGTGATGTTATTGTTTACAACAAGTGATGACCATTTCTGTTGCGATTGATGTATAAGAACAAACGCATCATTTTGAACTCTTAATGTACTGAGCCTCTGCACTGATCAAAGGTTTAGCTAAGACGGTTCTGCCGAGGTAAGGGCAGAGGCCATCAGAACGATTATAATAAAAAGTAATAAAAGCAAGTCGCTACAAATGGTGGAGGATCTGGGTGGTGGAGGGTTCTTTCTCCTCCAATCTTTCTCGTACCTCATGCAAGGCAAAAATATCTGCTACAGAACAATTGAGAAGCAAAGAATGAAGATACGTTTCCAGAGGATGGTAGTAGAAGCGTCGCTAACGAAAAGACTGGATACAGTGTACAATACCCCCCCCCCCTTCCGAAAAAACATTCAAAAACAAACACTTTTTTGGCGGGGTGGGGCGTATTCTATACATGATCACAGTGTTTTGAGAACCACCCAGTGTAAATGAGCGTTGAACCGCTGCTTGCTTTTTTGTCCTGTTCACGAGTTAGAGAAGTTTTAAACAGACACTGTAGGTAAGGTGATGTGAGTCCACTTATAAAACCATTATTATACGATACGTTCACGAAACCGTACAATAATCCCAATAGATAACGACAAACATCACACGACATTGGACACTTTAAGACCCGGTTTGACTGGTTTACATGTAAAATAATTTGAAAAAGGGACTACAAATCTAATAACCAAAAGGACTGTTTTCAATAGACAGAACTGATTCTCCCAATACTCCTTATATAACCCACGTGAATAAAAACCTTTGGCCTAAAGGTTTGCCAAAATATTTGCGACTCGTAAAAATATCCAGCTATATTGGCAGCCGAACCGCCTAATAAGATATATCTATACTATAGAGTAATGTTTCTATGTTTGCTCTGACATACACAGAGAACCATCAAGCTCCATTAATACGGACGATGCATGATTGGATTTCCTTGTTTGTATCGAAATTTTAATTTCAAAAATAATTTGTTAATACATTGGCCGACAGACTTTTCTGGAGCGATTGGGGGACAGGCGCAATACACAGCATTGATAAGAATAGAGGAACCGCAAAGAAGACTTTGGTTGCAGGCCTGAAAAGGCCTATGGGTATTGTTATAGTCAAAAGTGATTCAGGTAAGGAATCTATAGTAAGGATGGCCGAAAACGATGAACTAGAAATACAGCTGCGCTATCAGTTGAGAGTGAAATGGATAAAGCAATGAAAAAAGACAAAACATTACATTCAGCAAGTCCGCAGTTGGATCGAGGGAAAAGAGAGGAAAAAGGAACCAATCAAACGCCGTTTTCTGCAACTATGCAGTCGCAAATATCGCCCCAAAATTAGAACACCTGATTTAGATTAAACATTTTTGTCCATGCTATTCGACGTGTGAACAAATTTTTGAACTTTTCTTTTTTCTATGGATTTTTTTATATTTTTCTCATTTTTTAGAAAAATTTGAAATAAATTACACCGGCTTTTGAAAGTAATTTTTACCTATTTGGTTGGATACTAAACTTTTATCATTATTCTTGAGGCATGGTATGGTACGGCATGGTATGGTATATGATATGTTTTGGTATGGTATGTTATTGTAATGTATGGTATGGTTAATGGTATGTTAGGATATGGTATGGTATGTTATGATATGTTATGATATGATATGATATGATATGATATATACACTGAATAATATACTTTGATATCAAATAATAATCGGATAATTATTTTTACGCAGTTAGTATTATGTCTTACCTTTGCAAGATTACTCGACCAATCTCGCTATAAATATTTTTCTTCTTTACAAGAATTAATCTGTAGCTAACTTTTTCAGGTATTCCGTGCTCTGATCCCGGCATTCCACGCAACGGAGGTCGCAACCCAATACCGGGTACAAGGGGAACATATAAGCCCGGCAGCAGGGTGCTTTTTACCTGTAATCCTGATCACACCTTGGTCGGTGATGTTTCTATCACTTGTTTAAGATCGGGTAAATGGAGCAGAAAACGACCGAAATGTATAGGTCAGTACTTTTATATCTCTCAGGGAAAGTACATTTAATATGCCAAAGGAGGAAGGAGGGGGGGTGGGGTGGTAGGGGTAGAGATGTTGAGGAGGGGCTATGAAAATTTTTGTAACAGCAGAAGGGGGGCCCTGAAATTCAATAT
>JAOCPT020493191.1:0-12504 GCA_026546935.2 Palythoa grandiflora
TCCATCCTATACTATTATTGGTCTATCCGGATCTTTCCATTCTGTACTTTTATTCAGGTCTATACTATTATTGGTTTCCCAGGAGTTTCCACTCTGTACTATTATTATGCTATGTATGATTATTCGGGACTTCAGAGTAGTTAATAATATATTAATCAGAACATACAGCACTGCATTTTAAAACCACCAAGTTAGTTGATTACAACTGTGCCTGTTAGTGTACCCAGAGTTCAAATTCATGTCATTTCTATTGAATAAAAACCAGCAAAAAGCTGTCTTTATAAGTTTGATTTAAAAAGAATATAAACTATTTGTGTCAGAGGCGTTTTTACTAGTGGGAGCCTTTTAGTTTTGTTTTAGAGTGGGCAAGTCAAATCTCAGTTGGATGAGCGATTTCCAGATGCTACTCACCCAACTGGAGAGTACTCTGAAGTTCCGAATAAGCATACATGTACGTTTATTTATTTTGGGGAAATTTTCCACTCTATACAAGCTTATTTGGGACTGTACGATTTTTTTTCGATAGCTTTCCACTTTGTACAAACCTTATTCAGATCTGTAGGATTATTTACCTGAGAAACATCCACACAGTTGATCAATTTCCTTTTTGATCACTGAAGTTTTCACCGATAATCGAGAGAAATGTTTTTTGATAAATTATAGCAAATTTGTCATTAATTTATGACTTGCAGTTGTTTTATTCCACTTTTTGTATAATTTACTTACATTGAAAGCTGAAATAAAAGAATGAAACTCGCAATTATACACTTATAGTTTCCAGCATATTTTCCAATCTATACTATTATTCCATCCTATACTATTATTGGTCTATCCGGATCTTTCCATTCTATACTTTTATTCAGGTCTATACTATTATTGGTTTACCCAGGACCTTCCACTCTATACTATTATTATGCTATGTATGATTATTCAGAACTTCAGAGTATTGAAATTAGCATCTTATTTGGTGAGCAGCTCTCTCTGTTTACTGAGTATTTTGCAGACAAGATTTTAGAGTAATATAAAATTAATTAGAATTATACTGTGAAAACTACCATATTTGCTTGACATGTATATGTCAATACCGTTTATATAAGGCCATGTCCACGCTAATTAATGCGTTTTCATTTGGCTTCGTTATTGTTACCATCAAAAATACATCGATCAATCTGCATCCACACTACTGTTTTCATACCGTTTTCAACTGTCTGTACTAAAACGATTCTATGTTGAGAAGTTCTTGAACAAACCAGTGCCCTTACAACAGATACTGTTATTTTATGGGAAAAAAGATAAGGTTGAATAGAGCAAGGCTAATCTCCAAACAAGCAACCAAATTTTCAAGTAACATGAGAATTTTATCTGCCATATTTGATTTCCCATGGAGTTTGGTTCTCATCGTCTTCATTTCGATGCGTTTTCATTTGTATCCACTTTCGAGAGCATTTTCAAATTGATGCAGTTTCTCCGAAAACACTCAGCATCTTAGTGAAGACAGAAGGCCTAAATGCATCAAAATGTATGCGGTTTCAAACAAAAATGCATTAGTGTGTGGATAGGCCCAAAGTCAAGCCCCAGTTTTGGAACCAAAATTAATACTTTTTAAAAGTTTGTCATTTTATTTATTGCTAGTGTATAAGTCAAGGTCAGTTTTTTAAGCTGATTTCCATGTCTCAGAACTTCAACTTAATATACACAAGCAAATACCGTAAATATTTGGATTCATAAGTAACCAATCTCTCTACTTTTGCAGAATATTTGCTGCAAGCTATGAACATGACTCAAGTCACGCAGGTTTGTTCAAAATGACAATTTCATAATATATTTAGAATAAGCTGTCCTGAGGAAAAAGATGTTGACATGGATGAGATTTTAATCCATGTTCCCCAGATTACTATTCGAATTTGATGACTACTACACTACTGTGACAACCATGCTGACAGTCTACATAGCTATCTTGAGGTGTGTTGATCTTTAAAATGTGGGTTTTTCTGGGATGTTTTTCTTTCAAAGTTCATATGTGCATGAAAGCCTTTAAGTCCATATTCATGTCTTTTTAACTAGTAAGGATCAAAGATTTAAAATGATTTGAAAGATAATTTACTTGTACTATAAACTTAGGAGTCTGCTGTGCTGGAGGATACAAATGATACAGCCTTAATGAAATTATTAGTTATTTCAATTCACAGAAAACCTATCTTTTTGAAATATATAATTATATTGAATAAACAGAAGGAAAAAGATGTCACAATATAATTAATATATATAGTTATTTTTTCATAACATAAAAAAATTAAAACTGAAATTACATTGTGCAGATTAGAAACATGTTTTTCACTTTCCAGGCCTTGGTTTCAATGAGGTTACAGCACGAAGCTCATCAGAGACAAGAGAAAATTCTAAATCTAAAATGGAAAAGAAGTGAACTACAAAGAGAAAAAGCTCGTAAAGAGAGAGAAAAAAAGAAAGTAGAGATGGAGCAGAAGAATGAAAAACTGCTTTGCTCAGAAAAAGAAAACTTCTTCGTCAAAGAGCTTGAGGTCATTGATAACAAGAAGGGCAGCTCTTCGGTCAGTAGTCTTGTGATATCAGCTGAGAATTTTTCAGTGGCTTCATCTGTCAGCTCACTATCTGAAACATCAGCAGTGAAAGATGATAAAACCCTTGTTGATGACCTTCCATCACAAGTGAATGAACTGAAGATTCAGGTCTTGTCGCTCAGCCAAGAACTGGAGGACTCCAATCGACAGAATACAAAACTAAAACAAACTATTCAGACTTTAAAAGAATTTATAGCAGCACATCATGGTGTTGAAATATTGGATAGTATTCTTGAAAATCAGACTAGAATTCTTTCGCACTCAGATTCTATGGACTACAATAGTTATTCAGCTGAAGAAAATTGTAACTTAAAGGTGGATGCTACCTGCACAGAAGAAATTAGTAAGGATAAAAGAATGAGTGTCAATTCACAAAGTCAAGAGTCTGAAGAACTAGGCGGAAGTTTAGGAATAAATAATATTGAAGACTTCATGCAAAGTACAAAAACAGAAGAACAGGCATGCTCAGCTTTTTGTGAAACAGATGAAAATAAGATACAAAATATTGATCTGCCACCATTGGAAATACCACAGTTTCACTTTCTTAATGATTAAAGTTTTTACCTATACACACACGTTTTAAAAACTATAAATTGCTCTTATATTAAATAGAAATTGTGTAAGTTATGAATTTAATTGGTGTCCCAATGTACACCAAGGTCATAATTAACTTTGACCATTCTGGGATTGACGACCAGTCATCAGAGAATTGCAGAAGAAATTATCCCAGACATTTAAAGTGTCTATTCAGCCTACAGGGTTTTTGTATTATTAATTGGTAACTATATATTGAATAAACAAGTATTCCCAAATTTTTTTTTGGTTCTGCAACTTCTTTGCTATGAAATTGAGCTTTGAAGTTCCTGCTCTGGCCACGCCCAGTGAAGATGACATGGAGTTGCTAAGTCTGGATCTTGGTGTAAACAAACTGAAAAATAATCAGGTTTGTATGGAAATAAAATTTAAGAAATATCAGAACCCTTTCTCTTCAGGCACTAGAAAATTCAAACGATTAATATATAAATCTTGAGCAGATCATGAACTCTATATGAAAGTATAGTTTCATATTGACTTTTTTCTTTTTTTTTTGCACATTATTCATATACCGTAAGTGTCAAGGAAAACCTTTGTAATCATTATACTGCTGTCCAATCTCAGCTTCTTTCGTTATAAAATATAAAATAAAATAAAAAATTTGTAATCTTATCTATATATGCACTGTTAATTTCTTGTAAATATTTCCTTTAAATTGATTAAAGATACTTGATTAAAGATAGCCATTTTTTCTTGTTTTCTTACAAATTTATGTTGTACTAGGACTGGTTTTTTGGATTTTATTACCTTCGCCTCGAATCGTTATTTAACTAAATGCGAAGAGCAATTACTTTTTTTGTAAACCCTTTTGTAACTGTTAATAAAAGATTGTTGTTGTTGTTAGAAGCGGTGTCCCCGGACAAGCGCCGCCATTGAATATGCGCCGCACTTGAGACCTGAACAATTTAATAAACACGGTGGCGTTTATTCGAGCCTTAAAAACGTTTTTGTTTGGGTGGGCGGTTTAGATGCCGTCTACAGGGTGCTCTTTGAATTCAGCGTACATGTGACTTTACGCGTGACTAAAAGAATTTTACGTATGTATTTTTTTCCAGCAAGCCTAGAACAGTTTTCAGTGTCTGATTTTGTTGCTTCGTTAACAGAGTCATCAAATGCCGAAGAGTGACCGGCCTGATGGTTTTAACTAAATTGTGCGTGGGTAAATCAAAATGGTACTTAAACGGCTCCCAAGAGTTAAAGCTTGGGACGTCATCACATTGTCCTTTTATAGCCAGCTGGAAACAAACTACTTCATGGAATAAATTGCGCATATGGGCGGTCCCATTAACAAAAAGATCCAAGCGCAGCTGTTGACATTAAAGTGTGAACATTCAAAAATAACTCTGTCTCTCCATCCTCTATCTCTCCATGCGCTATACATATATACTCGCCAGAATAAAAAAATAATAAACTGGCACAAACGCAAATTGTTTCTTTGCCAAATTTTCGGATATATATGTATCTTTGTATGAATCAATAGGTCGTGTATATATACGTTTATGCTAGACAAATAAACGTAGATTTATTCTGATGTCTAGTCAACTGGGTACTTAACAATATCGAAGTCTTTAGAAAACGCTTTGCCTTCGGAAAGAAAACCTAGATTGACATTGCTAGATCTGTTTTAACAGAGCCCAACTTTTGATGCCAAAAAGCTACATAAATACACCGGTACATAAATTAATTTTGCACTTTCTAGTTTTAACCTAAAACTAGGTTTAGGGATTTTGTTTGATTCAAAGCTAATTTTGAAAGCTACATCATTTGTTTATAAGGTTGTGTTGCCGTTTGGTTTGAAGGAAGAAACCATGTTTTGCCCTAAAAACTTCAATTCATCAATGGCTTACAATTCCCTTTTCAATATTTGAGCACCGTTTTCAATAACTCGGTATGAGCCAGAAATTTGTCTGTTAAATCAATTTGTTCATTGTCGTGATAATAAGGGCATATAGAATATTCAAAGTTGAAAAATCAATGTTGTTCTATAAAATGTTTGCCCAGCATAAGCGTGCACAAGTTTTGAAATAAACTAATGGCCAAGTAATTTGTTTGAACTTAGAAAAAATCTAAAAAAAACAACAACAACAAAATATAGAACAAAAAACGATTCATCCTTTGTGTATTTTGATACAAGGTGTTACTAAGCGACAGAACAAAAGTTCAAACCTATGTTTGTAACGTTGCTATGGGGCACTGTTAATTTATTCATAACCTTCCACCCACGCGCATGAAGAAAGGAGAACAATTTAAAAAATTTCTGTAAGCTTGCGTTAATTTAGAGCTCGGCTGTCAAACATGGCACACGTCGAAGCAGGAAAGGCAAAGGCCGCAGGAGTTGTCGGCATTATATTGCTTTGTTTTGGGCTAGCGATCGTGATATGTGGTTTTGTCTGGATCAGCTACGGAGGAGGAGATGGAACCGGCTTATGGTCAGGAATTGGGGTAGGAAAACAAATTTGGTTATTTGGACGACATTGTTTGATCAGATCTTTTCTTTTCATTATTTACAAAGTGTTTACTCTGGCAATCCGAAAAAAGAGGGTTTTTATTAACAGACAAGATTAATGAACAAATCTTCTACTTTCAAATCTAAATACAAATTAGTCGGAAAACTATCGAGTTTGGAAGTTTGTGATTTTGAATAGGACGCGAAAATTGAAAGACGAACTTGCTGTGTGACCATGTTTACTGTTATCAAGCTGTTTTGCAGCGGTTATGTAAACCGTAAAGTTTTATTGCTGTTTTTTTCTGGTTTCTTTCTGCATCCGAAAAAAAAAATTGAAAATTTACCGTAAAGAGTTGCTCTTGAAACAAACACGTCTTTAACCTTGTTGCTAACGAGCTTCTTCAAACGAGTTTCAGTTGTATAAAGGTTCCTTCTTTATAACACTGATCTCTGACTGTTTGTTTGCTTTATAACGGTAAAAGGTTGTTCATATGTTTTTTAAAGCAGCTTTCATATAAAGCAAGGAACTCTGTTTCTACCACTGTCAAAGATCTTTAATTTTTTCAAAACAGCTTCTTATTAATTCAACTTGACAACGAATTATTATTACTATAGTACTTATTGAATCGTAGAATCGCATTCATTTTTCCCTCTCCAGATTATTGTGGCTGGTATACTCGGAATCGTTACATGGATCAAACTAAACAAGATTGCGGTAAGTACAGAAATTAATGTAATTTTAATATTCCAAAATAAATAAAGTGAAATAACTCACCAGCTTTTAAAATCTTAAATCAAGCGGCGTAATTAATGTTGCAAAATTTGCTTGCTTAATTTAGTAAGACCGTTTAAAAGATGGTGTTTGCTAAAACTCAGTTTATAGACTTTGAGGGTAGATTATCGTCATTTTAATTTAAGAGACAAATTTAGTTGTTGCTACTTGAATTTGTTAACTGGACCGGTTAAACTAATGTCCGGCTGAGTTTTTCATCAAACTACACCAAAACAGTGGCCGGACGGCAACAAGCTTGCTATTTATCATTCTCACAATGCAAAATCTCAAATGTTTGAAATTTTGTTTTCAGCTGTTATAAAATAAACTCTTTTAAGTAGCTGGTAAACTGTCAGTTTTTGAAAATTACTCTAAAGAAATTACTGCAATTCCACGCAAGATTAGCATAAAAACAGAAGGAAAATGTTGCTATGCGTTCAATTTTCGTCCTTAAACAAATCACTGACTTCAATATTTCAGCTCGAAAGTGTTCAGTACTTTTTCATTTGTTTTGCTTGTATGATCTTTGCAAATTTTCGATCGGTATACGGGCTGTTTGATCTCTTATAAATTTTTATGGACGGATGATAGTTGCGTAAATGTTAAGGTGCCCTTTGAATTCAGTATGCTAATTTTCCACCTTTCAGATGATATTTTTTCTGATCCTCTGCATCTTGGAGATTATCTTGCTCGCTGTTCAGTGTGTTTTGGCTCTCCTGGTATGGCTCGTTTGGCAGCTGGTCATTGGGTGGATTGAGAGAGATTGTAAAACTATCAACAATCGATGTGTTTGCGGCGGCGGCCACACACTTCCCATGCAAGGTATTTATTCAAACTGCTGCTTAGGTCTGAAAACTACCTAACTTCTTTTAATACTAGCGAGTTGGGTGAGTAACATTTGGAAATCGCTCGCCCGACTGACACTGATAGCCCAAAATAAAACAAAACTAAAAGTAAGGCTCTTATAAAAGTATCTAATACAAATAATTTACGTTCCTTTTTAATTAAGATTAGAAAGACAGCATTTTACACCGAGGTTTTTATTAAGTACAAAAGACATGAAGTTAAACTTTGTGTATACTATAAACAGACAAAGTTATTTGGAACTCCGCTACGCTTTTAGTTTTACCATGCATTCCCTGATGATGCCGTAGACCGACGAAAGCTCGGAACATTGCAATTGATTTTAAGAACTTTTCACCATTTTAAAACTTTTTTAAAAAAAAATTTAACAACTCTTAACAATAGCTTTAGGCCTCAAATGAAAATTTTAACTCTTAGTATCTCACAAAATGCTACTGAAGGACAGCATTAACTATATACAGACAAACTTATGATCGACTAACAAGGTTGTTTGATGCAGTACGTAGGGCTAGAAACTAAATTTTTTAACTACTCGCCTCTTGCACGAGTAGCATCTGGAAATCACTCGCTCGATTGAGATTTTACTATCCAAAAATAACACGAAACAAAAAGTAAGGCTATAGTAAAAGTCCCTGACACGACTAGCTTACGTTATTTTTTTAATTAAGATTAGAAAGATAGCTTTTTACAGATTAATTCCATTCAATACCATTAGTATGAAGTTAAACTTTGTGTATAGTATCAGGCAGAGTTATGATCAAATAACTCCGGGTGGTTAAATAAAGTGCGATAATTTTTAACTCACACTAATGTTATGAATAATATAGGTTCTTAAGTAACTCTTGCTCGCCAGCCAGGCGATCTTTTCGCGATTTCTGCTCGGCTAAAGCAAAAATTACTTCCCAAATGGCTAATTTCCAGCCCTGCTGTCACTATCTACAACAAATTTATAGACTTTATTAACAGTTAAGTATTTATCTTTGTAGCCGAAAAGACTAAATTGCGTTTTATAAAAAGCTTATAATAAATAGTTTAATAGGTATATAAATACAGATGACAAAATGACTTCTATACACAAATAATCTTAAAACATTTTCATTTTTTACACATACTTGGAAAAAAAATGATTAGTCCGTATCGTACTTTATAGACTTTAGTATTAGTTCTTTTGCGTCGTAGGTTAAACAGATAAAAGTATAAACAATAAATACGAGAAATTGCAGTCCTCAAAACATCATTTCCTCAAAATAGGCCCCCCTCAACTTTCATCGAACGTAATATTGTGCTCGTTTTGTAGTCTCAACAAAGCTATTTTATGAACGTGATTCCATATGAGCAAGACGGCCGGGGAAGTCTATTCTAATTACAGTATGCGAAAAGCCTTAATCAGAAACTAATTAATGAATTAATTTTATTTATTTGTTTATTTATTTACAAACATTCTGGGACCTAGTCTGGTTCCATGGAGAAAAGATAATACGACTCGAGGTCCCTTACAAATATCTTTTTCCAAAACTTTCTTCAATTTAAACGTTTAGTCGTTGCAATTTGGTATCCATTGTAAAAAAAGATAAATAAAATGTTGCTTTTTGCCTTTAGTTGATGATTGTGATTGGGTGTACGCTGTGGAAGCTACATTCATTGCAGTTGTAATCCTGTCAGCGTTTGGAGCTATCGTCTCCTTTGCTGGATCCATCATCGGATGTATGGGAGTATGCTGCGCCAGTAGCGAGGTGAGAGCTTCTAGATACTTGATTTTTCTTGAAATGGAGAGCATCAAAATTGTGAACCTTTATTTGATAGGGATCCAACGAGCAGAGGTAGAAGAGGGAGGAAGGGAGATCAAACAAGCGGAGATAGAAGAGGGAGGAGGGGATATCCTACAAGTGGAAGTAGAGGGGAAAGAAGGGTAGATTCAATGAGTGAATGTAGAGGAGGGAGGAGGAGAGATCCAACGAGTGGAGGTAGAGGAGGAAGGAGGAGAGATCCAATGAGTGAATGTAGAGGAGGGAGGAGGGGAGATCCAATGAGTAGATGTAGAGGAGGGAGGAGGGGAGATCCAATGAGTGGATGTAGAGGAGGAAGGAGGAGAGATCCAACGAGTGGATGTAGAGGAGGAAGGAGGAGAGATACAATGAGTGGATGTAGAAGAGGGAGGAGGGGAGATCCAATGAGTGGATCTAGAGGAGGGAGGAGGGGAGATCCAATGAGTGGATGTAGAGGAGGGAGGAGGGGAGATCCAATGAGTGGAGGTAGAGGAGGAAGGAGGAGAGATCCAATGAGTGGATGTAGAGGAGGGAGGAGGGGAGATCCAATGAGTGGAGGTAAAGGAGGGAGGAGGGGAGATCCAATGAGTGGAGGTAGAGGGGGAGGAAAATCCAATGAGCGGATTTAGAGGAGGAGAGGAGATCTAACGAGTGGAGGTAGAGGAGGGAGAAGGGGAGATCCAATGAGTGGATGTAGAGGATGGAGGAGGAGAGGAGATCTAACGAGTGGAGGTAGAGGAGGGAGAAGGGGAGATTTAATGAGTGGATGTAGAAGAGGGAGGAGGGGAGATCCAATGAATGGATGTAGAGGAGGGAGGAGGGGAAATCCAATGAGTAGAGGTAGAGGAGGAAGGAGGAGAGATCCAATGAGTGGAGCTCGAGGTAGAGGGGGAGGGAAAATCCAATGAATAAAGGTAAAGGAGGAGGGGAGATCTTATGAGTGGAGGTAGAAAAGGGAGGAGGGGGGATCTAACGAGTGGAGGTAGAGAAGGGAGGAGGGGAGATCTACTGAGTGAAACTGAAACTGAAACTAAATGAGTGGAGGTAGAGGAGGAAGGAGGGGCAGATCCAACGAGTGGAGGTAAAAGGGGAAACGAGGGGAGATCCAATAAGTGGAGGTAGATCATTAACTAACTACCTCAAACTGCTTCAAAATAAATTTTAAGAAAAGTCACCAAGCTGTATGAATGTAAATGCAATAATTGTGGAGTAAGAAAGGATTACAATCAAGGTGTCCTCAAAATGCTCCTACCCCAGTCTGAGTAATGAGTAAGTAATGATCCCAGTAAAAAGTAGGCAGGCCAACGGCATAAAATGCAGATCGGAACCAAATGTGAAATAATTAAACCGTTAGGGGCCGGTCAGAAAGTATCTGCTAGGGTGGGCCAGAGGGAATTTTTCAAATTCTCAAAAAGCTTTCGTGGCCCACCCCACAGCTGCTAGAAAGATCTCATGACCCAATTGTTGAATGGCATAAATTTACACAGCCTACTTGATATTCCAATGAAAACCCGTCTAATTCAACAACGAATCTTGTGATGATTGTAAGTATATTATTTAAGCAAAAGAAAACATTTTCCGTATTTTCATGGCCTGGTACAAACACGAAATTTTGCACAGCTATAGGTTTCATGGCCATACGTTCAACAAAGAAAATACTTAACAGCCCATCCAGATCACTGTTAATAATTTCATGGACCATTCTAGCAGTGAATTTCTGACTCGTCCCTCAGTCTCAATGGCTGAACTTTGAAAATGCAAATTTCTTTCTTTTTAGTTCTCTTCTTGTGGAAACGTTTTTTACTATTTAAGAATTAACATGGAAAAACAGAAGTTGTTTTGGCTTTTTCTTCCGATTATCATTGGATGAGTAATTGCGGCACAAAAGAACCATTGCTTTAAAAAGAGGTTTTGTTACGTTCTGTTCCAGAACTATGTTGTACAAAAGTTGATGTATTCTCATTATGAAAATCTAAACATTTTGGAGTGGGAAATGCGAATTCGAAATATCGCAGAACAATGGGAAGTTGCCTACTTCCTACTAAGAACATTATAATCAAAATATAAGCTGCTGTTTGACAATTTTGTTTGGGTCCCTAACAGGGAAGCAACACAACTGTGATTGTGCAGCAGCCGGTTGCCATGGTACCACAGAACACCGTTGTGGTGACCAACCAGGGACAGGTTTACCCCCAGCAAAATACCGCCCCACCAGTCTACACACAGCAGGACCAGACCTACCAAACAAAACCAGTTGCCCCTCCTGGCACTGTGTCAGAAGAACAAAACGCCTACCCAATGACCGACCACTGAAAGGGAAAAAGCCAAATGAATGACCTTTTCAAATTTCATGTGTTTTAGAGTCTCTTAAAAACAACCAGAAAAATAAAATTGCCCAAATTTTCTTATCAATTAAGTTTTAGAATATTTAACTGTTGATTTGTCCCAAACGTAACAATAATAATTTGGCATTTGCTCGACTTTTATTTGTTCCATGAACTTAATTTTTCGTTTTCGCTTTCGTATGCATTAAAACGGAAAAACTCAAACTGAAACTTGTAGTTTTAAGTGTTTTAAAATTTGGGCAAATTTGAGTGTAGTTAATAAAATTGAAAGGGACGCAAACTTTAAAAAATATTTATTTTTTCCCTAATCGCCTGGCTAAGTAAAGTGAGGCTGTTCTTTAGCTTTCTCAGATAAAACATGGAAGGAGAAATGAACCTAGACAATGCACTGGATATTTGTTTTAAAAAAAAGTCTGTTGGTATGTTAAATTGGCAATTGATCACTTACCAATGGAATTAGTAACATTTTACATACATGTATTATTTGTTTGAAAAACGTTAAGTCGGCCAAGTACTGAAGCCTCAGACAAGTTTGAGAGCTAACAGGGTGCGAAATTAGATCGATTTTTTCTTACTGGTCCAGTTGAATTGATTTAATCAGTTAGGGACATATTTCACACCGGCTCAAAATGAAATCAGAGACCTTAAGCAACGAGGACGATAACGCGGCTCACAAAAAATAGATTTCTGGTTTGTTCTCTACTTCTCTCCGCTGCGAATCATTAGAGTTTGGTTTTCTCCGCGTCAAGCTTTGTAAACAAAAAACGATTAAATGTTCCTCGTGGTAGGTAAAAAAATGGTGAGATTATTTTTGTTTTCACGTCCTCGTCGTCCCAAGAAATCTAAAAAATGTTTTTTCATGCTGTTGTTTTTAGCGACAACTACGTGCAGGTGCTATACTCGATGCAATCCAACGTGCGGTTTTGTACTGACTATTGTTCTTTCACGTTGTTGTCGCAAACCGTAGAGAAAAATCATTAAAGCCTGCTTCACACTAGCAACGTATGCACAAGCGCAACCGCAATGACCTTCACACTAAGAATTTCTAACACAAGCGCAATCGTAATAGCAAGCGCAAGGACCTTCACACTAGAATATTTGTGACACAAGCGCAATC
>JAOCPT020493263.1:0-12500 GCA_026546935.2 Palythoa grandiflora
ATCTTTGGCATTCCTAGTATTCTTTCTGGCATTCTTTTGGAGTTCGCCGAACGACCCGTTTCGAAACTGACGCTCGACATCTTTTAATGTGGGTCTACAGCGAACGCCGTTTATGTATGTATGTGTATTGAGCGTCCCAGAAGAAATGAAATTCTCCATAATCCTGATTTTGAGCTTACTGAAATATTCCCAACAAGAAGACTACAAACATTTGATCAGAAACATCCGTTTCATTTCGAAGTTTAGAGGAACACCGCTGACCGTCGACCAGTGCAGGCTTACACATTTGCGACGCTCGACGTTGACTATAGACCCATAGATTGATATGCGACTGAATTTTAAACTTGGTCTACCACAGGTAGCCCAAGTAACTAGCACACATTTTAGTTTTTAGTGTCAATGTTGAAGAGTTTCGTAACAGTAAATTATGTTTCTTTACAAGTTGAAAGTTGGAAGCCATTTCCCAATCCCCGCCCGTCGGTTATTTTGACTCCCAGTTTACTTGGTGAATAGTTAGCAGAGGGGGACTAAGCTCTAACCGAAGGAACGCCTGACGATATTTGCAAGATTTACAAAGGTACCGACACGTCTTTATGAAACTTTGGAATTAGTAATTTTTTTTGCAGGACTTTACTTCAGGTAGAAAGAGAATATGTTTAGTGACCAATACGTTATAAAATTTGCGGAAAGTTGCCCATCAGAAGATGTTAAAGAGTATATTTCAAGTTGCCTTGAGGTAGCCAAACTTTATCCAAAACGCGAGGAGTTGCATGACCGTTCCAGTGTCATAACGATTGGCGCGTCATTTCAAGTTCTTGCTGACAAGGTTAGTGCTAAAACCAACCAAGTTTAGAAAACTGAAATACTTTTTAGTTCTTAGGTATTTAAACTCGTCGAAAAGAAATGTGCTTGCACGAAAATGGAGGCAAAATGAAAGTACTTAAATATGTAGTACAAAGTCACGCTTCTTTATATTATATAAAGTCAAAGAACCATTAAGTTACGGCGATTTTAGTCTCAATTTTATCTTGTTCTATTCATTTGTTCTTATTTCTGTGGGCGGTTTTTATTGAAGAAAAATATAAACAAGGCATTGTCCAGAAAACGTAACGCTTCGGGCCACACATACAGAGATAAACTGCCTTCATTTTTTGTTGTGAAGTCTTTACAACCGCTTTATGTTTATGCTGAATTAAACTACGAATTTCAGTCATTTTTCTTTGAACAGAAAAAAATGTACTTAGTTAGCGAGCCTCTGCCTGAGCTTGTTCTTAAATTTTGGTCAATTTGAGCCTTGTTCTGCTTATAAGAATAGCATGTTTGGGTGGTTTAAATAGCCTGGCTGACTTTAAATTATATTACAATTTCCAATAACAGGCTGAAGAAATAGGGCTGGAAAAGAAAGAAAAACATGGTGGGGTAAGGTGGTTTGATCAATGTGCTTTTTATTAAAGGTAAAAAGTAAGATGAAAATAAAATAAGATTGAAGTACACAGACTGATTAATTATGTATATTGTATATATGTACTGTACATACTTTTATAGCAATTTGCTACATTTTTAGGCCAGCTTAGCAATATTTTCTTATTGCAGTTTTTTGATGGTTTTTATAAAAGACTAGCTGAGCAATGTTGATAACCAAACTATCAAAAATATGAAGGGCAAAGAATAGGTTTTAGTTTTTCGTAGGGAGAGAATTTTGCAGGTGACATATGTAGCACCAAATGAACACACTTATGATTAATTATTTATTGAAAAGTGATTGTTAGAATGAATTTACTTGAGTTTGTTACAACTTGCAATATTACCATCCAAAATTGACATTCTATTTTAGATACAGTTCCATTATCTCATTTTACTGTTTACAGCTGTCAAAGTTTTCTGTTGAAAAATTTGATGACTATGAGGGAAGTGGAAATGAAGAGAATTTCTTCACAGCTGCTGAGCGATCTTATGTAATAAATGCTTGTTTACAAAGCCTGGAATATGAGCAGGTAATGCAACTCTCTTGTACAGTTATAGTTTACTGTAAACTATTAATTTACAAAATTAATGCTAAAGGTATTTTCTTAATTTTGTATATAATTTATCTTTAGGGAAATATGAAAACTATAATAAAATTGTTGTAGTCAGTTGTTATGTTTTAAAAGTACCTAAATGAACAGATGCTACAACTGCAGGGAAAATGTTGGCTGTTTTACAAATCAATGGAGTTTCTTGTAGAGCACAGTTTAATTAAAAACATGTAAATCCTATGAAAATAGTTTTTTGCCTCACTTCCTATGAGGAATAAAGAAAAGGTTCAAACAAAAGATAAATCAAATGTAGTCCAACCCAAAAATAATCAACAGGGGGTGGGCTGAAGGGAAAAAACAGGCACTGCACTGTCTTGTTTTGGTCTAGAAATGACGGCATTGGTATTTTATAAAGATATAGTTTTATTTGTGAAGGGAAAATTGTCAGCTCTTGGAGTGCAGCTTGGCAGTGATTCACTCATCGCCGGATGTCAGCATTCCAAGCCAAAGGTGTTGGAGTCTTGCTTTCCACTTCACAATCCTTCAGAGCAAACCCAGCTGTGGAAAAAAATGAAATCAAACTTCTTTCTGTCTCCACTTAAAGAAATCAGGGATTATTATGGTAAGTCATGATGTATTATGTGACCCTTAGAACTATGATATATATTTCATTTATTTTGGGGGTGGACACTTACTCAAGCATAGGCACTTACGTGGTAAAGTTTCCATATTATTTAATAGCTCTCCAAAATATTACACTGATCAATACATAATAATTATAATAGCTTTCTGAAATGTGACACAAATTCACATTTATAATAGCTCTGTGAAAATGAAAGACAAATGAAAAAGACAGGAATCACTGACTCTTTCAGAATCACAATTGCTATTACAGGTAACACAACTCCTCAAATAATAAAGTTTCATTTAGCACCATAAAGGTCACATTGCTTTCAGAAATAAAGTTTTATCCTTTTGTAACAATTTTCCAGTCTTTTTCACCATGACCACATGCTTGTTTTTTGCATGATTTTACAGAGAAAACCATTTCCTTGATCATTGAAAACAATCACTTACTTGTTTTTGAAAAATCTTGAGCCCACAATCTTCTGTACTGAGTTAGTTCAACTGCTTGGACCCAGGCATCATCAGCCCATGAGTGACAATAGCAGCCATTTTTTGATCATATGCGAACTTGTTTTTGCTATCTTATCTTGAAAGCTTTATTTTGGTTTTCTGTTTTTTTCAAAGGGTTTTAGTGATCTTAGTAGAATGCAGATAAAAATATTCTCTAAGAAAATTTATTGCAAATTCTTGAAGAAATTCAGGATTTGGCCCAGGATTTCACAACAATTATTTCAGTTCAAAGTACCCCTTTGCAAGAACTTTTGTCAGAAAATGGGGGTGGGTGCTTACTCAAGCATGGGTGCTTACTCAAGCATGGGTGCTTACTTGGTCAAGTATGGTAGGTAGCCAGTGTTACTTCATTAAAATTGGAGAAATGTGTTCAAGACAAATCTACTAATATTACAGACTGATGTGTCTTGCAGTGGTATTTTGAACCCACAGGAGTTCAGCGTCTGCAATAATCAAGACAACTAGTGACAACAGCTAAAATTAGAATTAAGCATTTATCAGTTTATAGTTCAACCTAGTTTGAAATCACCTTTACCTAGTTGAAATAATTTCTACCTGGTTTGAATCGTTTTCATGTGGGTTGAATTAAATTAACTTATAGTAATTTGAAATAATTTTACCTAAAATTCATTTCTACTGCAACATAGTGTATATTAGACAGGCATAGTTATAGAAACCATTTCTACCTAGTTTGAATCATTTTGACCTAGGTTGAATTAAATTGACATAGTTTGAAACCATTTTACCTAAAATTCATTTTTACCTGCAACATATTGTATAAACAGGCATTTGATTTTGCTCTTTCTGAGTTCATGTCAATGTTTATTTTTTTAGGAGAAGGTGTGGCCTTCTATTTTGGTTGGATGGCATGTTTCACATGGACATTAATTCCTGTTGCCTTCATGGGTGTGTTGATGTATTTCTTCAAACCTCCAGGAGTTACTGTTGATGATAATCCACTGCTCCCTTTCTATGAAGTCATAATGGCATTCTGGGCCATCAGCTTTTTAGCAGTAAGTTTAGATTGACTGGACATCCACAAGGTTGGCAAAATGGTAATAAAATAAGATCTCTGCCTTCCAGCCACATTAGGTCACATGTTTAAACATCGGCTATGCCAAGCACTGTTCAAACAGTTGTGACTAAGTTGACTCAGCTTTCGTTCCTTACAAGGTAGGCCAAATGAGTGCCAGCTTGTGCTGGAGGCTAACTTGTGAGGGATGTGTGAGACCAGTGTCCAGTCCAGAGGCGGGGGACAACAGGGACAGCAATGCCAATGATGACAGCTCACAAAAAAATATTTAGTACTTCTTTCTTCAGTAATGCTGAGAACATTTTTGTTTTCATGTCTTCATTGTTCCAAGAACTTCAAAAAAGGTCTTTTCACATTCTCTCTTTAGCAACAACTAGTATGTGCAGGGGCTTGATGCATTCGAACATGCATTTATTGTATTTACTATAATTGTTCTTTCATGTTGTTGTTGGCGTCAACCCATCCGCACTGCTTAAGGTCTCTATTGAACTCCCATTCTCTTAACCCTTTCAACCCAGAACAATTTATCAACAGCTAACTTCTCCTTACATAACTCATAACAAAACAATATAACTAGTAATAAGAAATAAGAAATTGATCAAGTGGAATAAACTGGGGAAGTTGTAAAGACAAATTCTCCCAAACTGCTTATACAGAAAGTATGCATGGGGCTTAGTTGGGAGAATTTACCAACATGTCATTTGTTGTGCATGCAGTTAAAAGGGTTAACACTACAGAACCCAGAGATAAGCACCGGGTCCAATGGGCCACTTAGGATCATGCTTTGCACAATAGCCACATTAGAATGAAAAAAAACTCGGCCGGTGTTTCAGTTAAGGGCCGGCGAACGGCGAATTTCGCCGGTACACTCTTGACTTTTGAGGAATATTCGCCATAGCTTCACAGGCTTTCGCCAGGGCAATTGAGGGGGACGTGTGTGTTCAGAGTAAAAATTAGCCTGGGCTTTCTATAATGACAACTTTTTTAGCCGCAGCTTAAATTTCTTAGCCATACCCCTAAAAAGTTAACTGAAACCCTGGTGTTGCATGTTGTTGGCCAACAATGTTGCGTAGTGTTGGCCAACATGCATGTTGTTGACCAACAGTGTTGCATGTTGTTGGCCAACAGTGTTGTGTGGTGTTGGCCAACAATGTTGTGTGGTGTTGGCCAACAATGTTGCGTGATGTTGGCTAACAATGTTGCGTTGTGTTGGCCAACAGTGTTGCGTGGTGTTGGCCAACAGTGTTGCGTGATGTTGGCTAACAATGTTGCATTGTGTTGGCCAACAATATTGCGTGGTGTTGGCCAACAATGTTGCCCTCCGTTTGCACGGGGCTTTGAATTCGAACCATTATTTAATCACCTTTCATATTTGGGTTTCAGGGAGCACACAATTCTCTTCTATTTTGGTGCCTTACTGCTAGGCCATGAAAGCACTAAACTTAAAAAGCAGAAGCTGCTATCTCCTAGTTAAGCTGATGCCTAGTGTGAAATCTTTCAAATCAGCTTAGCCATGACAATTGAATTTGCTATAGTGTTTCCGGATTATGGGCTCCTTTTGTCATCTCCTTTTAGGGTGTAACGTTATTATCTTGTTCATATATTAGTATTAGTATTTAGGCTTCCCAACTATTACTAATATTGCTTAGGTAATTAATTCGTTGATGAATAGTCATTACAAAGAAATACAGACAATAAACTGTGAATTTTATTATTATTGTGCAGTATTAAAACACACACATGCAGTGACTATTGATCTATTTTATTGCACTGGCAGATGTTATCCCGTTTAATATCCTTAAGAGAGCGAGTATTATTATTATTATTATTATTGTTATTGTTATTATTATTTTTATAAAGGCGTCTGGACCGTCACCATCTGCGGCGATACCGAGAGTATTCCGAGCATGAAGTTTTAAGGTACCTAAGGTTGAATTTTTTCTAGTCTTTCAACGCATAAATTAGTGAGTCAGAGCTCAACAACGACGATGCGAAACAAGTTTTAGCAAGTATACATGGTAAAACTCTTGTTTTTATCGCCACTGCCGGAGATCGTTGTGACTGTTGCAGAAATAGAAAGCGGTTTTACTTTTCGTGAAATCTGTCTTACAATGGAAGTTCAAAAAAGTTACACGAAACCTACTATGTTACATGGTGCAACGCCTGCTGAAACCTGTTTCGTATCGTTGTTGTAAACAAGTTTCAGCTAAAAGTTTCAACGTGTAACAGCAGTTTAATTAACTAAACAATTTGAAAATGCACATTTGCGTTTGACAACTAAAATTTGCTTGCGAAATCTAAATCTGAACTTGAAACAGCTCAATTTTTCCGTTCATTCATGACTGCCGACACAGAAAGCCGGCAAGTCTCTAACATACGGGCCAACGTGCCCAAGGTGTGTTTTACATGAAGTACTGACTGCACCCGAGAAATGACATGCGCAGTAAGTGTCACAATTGTCGTTTGTGCATGAACATACATGTGCGGTACAGTGGTGTTACGCCACTCTGCTCATACTCATTTTCCACTCAGCTCTTTTCTTCCCAAAAATAAAAAAAGATGGAAGATTAAAAGGTTTTGGTAAAATCTTCTTTACAAACAAGCCCAAAACAACATGTTTTTCCTGTGACAGAGTGCCATTTTGGTCAACTCTATTCTGGGTTACTTTATCAGTTCAGACACAAAACATGATGTCTGAAACCTTAACAACTGATTGCATTAAGCTAGTCCGATGTTGTATAATCGATCACGTGATCATGATGAGCCTCCGCTCTGCTACCTTTGCTCTGGGGAGAACACTGGTAAAGGTTTTTTAGTACTCGGTTAAGACCAAGATCTACAGAGCTAAAGGTTAAAACATTGTTTTAACATTGACGAAAGCTTTGAAATTTTTTGATAATCGTTCACTGCACCACAGTAAGTGAAATTAAAGGAAGATCTAGTCATAAAACTAGGACTACATCTTGTTTGTAAAAAGCCACGTGAATTCACGAAACAGCTGTGCGAAGTCTTGTTGGAGCAAGGAAACACCTCTACATTGGGTCTGTGAAAACCAACGAACTGTGCACATTGTTAATATATATTCAGCATTGACATCAGCTCCATTTTAAATGTAGGTGATGTCAGTGATGAGTATATTTATAACAGTACACCTCTGCACTTTGCTTTGGGAACATCTTGTGAGTACACTTATGTAAGCATCATGCTTGTTTAATTTTTAAACGAGTCCTAGATGCTATCTCTAGTCAATAATGTCGAGTAATCAGCAATGTTTAACATTATAAACTGAATTGACCCTATTTCAGTTTTAAATTTATAACGTCTGTAATACTCAACTTAATGAGTGTAGACGTGAAAGGTAAATAAATAAATAAATAAATAGATAAATAAATAAATAATTAGATGCCGTGCCACCCCGATATAATGAAGTGATATATTTTGTTGGCAGTAATTTGTGTGTTTTGTCACCCGGATATAATAAACCCCAATCTAACGAAAACCATACTTAAATGCCCAATAGAGTGGCTGCGAGTTGCTATTGGTATTCATACATGTGCTGAACTGGCGAGTTCATCTCTCTCAGCCACATCCCACAAGCATTAAGCTTACACGTTGCTTTATGTTTTCTTGGTAAACTGAGCCTGATTGTTAGCTCGGCCATGCTGACGAAAATCCAGTACGGCCGAAACAGCTGGCCACTGCTGCTAAGGCTAAGGCTCACTGCATTTACTTTAGGGTAGATCTAAGGGGTAATGCCTGCTACCCATGTGACCGTAATGTCCAATATAGTGGCTGCAAGATATAACTAATGACGACCATTTTGCTCACGGACTAAAAAAGGCTTATAATCATAGTGACTCTTTTCCTAAAGTTGTATGTCTATGTAGTTCAGATTGAAATCCTAGTAAGTCTTTGAATTAAAAAGATATTCAGGCATAGAAGGTGCTTGATTAATTGATGGAGGTTCTTGAGAAATTTGTTCCAGCTTCACCATAATCAAAAGCATTAAGCTGGTACATATTTGCATTACAATGATGACTGCATGATCGACATGATCTTAAATTTGTAGAATAAACACTTTTTAAACGTGGAAGGCATTCGAAATTTATTTGCCACAAAAAGCCCTTGAAGCTGCTTAAAACGTTCCTGGAAAAGTTCTTAAACTTCAAGTCGTAATAAAGGGTTGTTAAAAGTCCTAATACCCCTAATAAAGCATTCTGTACGAACCCCATTCTTATGTCTAATTTAAAAGTAGAGAAAAACTGTTAGGCCAACTTTTATATTGTACTGAAGAAAATAGAAAACTATTAATAAACAGTCGTTATCATCATCATCATCAGCATCATCATCGTCATAATCATCGTCAACATCATTATCATCATTACCATCAACATCATCTTCATTATCATTTTCATCATATTTTCATTATCATCATCATCATCATCATCATCATCAATAATATTATTTTTATTATTACATGACATTTTGCAGGCCTGGTTTCGTGCGCCTGAACCTTCCGTACTTCTTCTCTGATGACTGTGTGCAGTTTGTGTTGACAGCTGTGACAATGGTTGCGGATCACGGCTGGAAGCTGCTGCCTCAGGTGATGAGATATGTAGATGTTTAGCTTTTAGTTTGTGAACTAGGAACAGTATTTACGTTTTTGTATGTAGATAGGTTAGGTACGGCAAATTTTTTATATGTAGTTTATTTGTTTATTTATGTGTGCAACTGTGGATCTAGAAGTGGTTAATACATCTTTGTCATGTTTCTGCCATCTTGGATTAAAACCACGGAGGACGGGAATAACAAAAAAATATGACATTATGTGGCTTGTTGGTCGAAATCATTGAAATATCTACCAAATATTGGTCTGGATTTTGATGACAAATGGGCAAACGAGGAAGATAAAGTTTAGTTTGCCCACCCAGCCTCGTTTTCAATCCAAGATGGCGGAAGGTTTGGTTTGCTAACCCAGCCTTGTTTTCAATCCAAGATGGGAGAAGGTTTGGTTTGCTCGCCCATCCTTGTTTTTAATCCAAGATGGGAGAAGGTTTGGTTTGCTCGCCCAGCCTCGTTTTCAATCCAAGATGGGAGAAGATTTGGTTTACTAACCCAGCCTCGTTTTCAATCCAAGATGGGAGAAGGTTTGGTTTGCTCGCCCATCCTTGCTTTCAATCCAAGATGGGAGAAGATTTGGTTTCCTCGCCCATCCTTGTTTTCAATCCAAGATGGGAGAAGGTTTGGTTTCCTCGCCCATCCTTGTTTTCAATCCAAGATGGGAGAAGGTTTGGTTTGCTCACCAATCCTCATTTTCAATCCAAGATGGTGAAAGGTTTGGTTTGCTCACCAATCCTCATTTTCAATCCAAGATGGCGAAAGGTTTAGTTTGCTCACCCGGCCTTATTTTCAATCCAAGATGGTGAAAGGTTTGGTTTGCTCATCCAGCCTCGTTTTTAATCCAAGATGACGAAAGGTTTGGTTTGCCAGCCCAGCCTCATTTTCAATCCAAGATGGCGGAAGGTTTGGTTTGCTCGCCCAGCCTTGTTTTCAATCCAAGATGGCGAAAGGTTTGGCTTTCCCGCCCAGTCTCGTTTTCAATCCAAGATGACGGAAGCGTGAAAGAGTTTATAGTAATAACTTTGTTTATGTCTCAGATCTTCTAGCTTTGACTAACAGCCATATTACTAATTCGGAAGATAGTTCGGATCTCAGTTTTTTAGTATAAGGCTGGTTTTCGTGAGGGAGAAGAGCCAGCAGAGTCAGGTCAAGATCAACCAAACTCGACCCTTATACTAAGAGATTGGAGGCATGGGTAATTGCCACTCGGGCCTCCTAACTCCCGTGGATGTGTGGTTTGCATGGGTCCTATAGTTGTTCACTGCTGAAATGGCTGACTTGCACCTAACAAATGAGGGCTACAGAATAAAACGTACGCTACAATACAGCTCAGTAACTGAGGAATCATTATTCAGAGTGGGAGTTATATTTTTTCCAGTCAAACTACGAGTTTGAGCTGGAGACGGCTGGGTATGTTAATAAACAGCTGGTCTGAATAATTGTTTGTGGATGATATAATTAACTCAAGATTGACAAATCTCTGTTTTCTTTCTTAGTATATGTTCAACCCTGAAACGGGTGAGTGGAGAAATCGGCAACACCAAGTGTTTCGTGACCGGAAGTGGTTGGGATCCATTTCGTACTCATCTGGTCACATGACCTACCCCACTCCTCCAGTGTATGGTGCCGCTCCTCCTGATAACTTTGAGGTGAGGTTCACATTTTTGTAACTCCTATCCAAGAACAAATGCATCGACATGGGAATCTATTTCAATCGTCTTTAAGAGTGAATAAATAAGAATGGGAATGGATAATTAAAGTTGGATTAAAACTGATCAAATCCAAAACAAAGTGTACCAGGAGCCCACAGCTGGAAATATTCTAGTTTCCCAACTCACCTTCATCCCAACAATGTACATAGTATCAAAGCTTGTTTTTTTGGCAGAGGGAGGGTTTATAAACGAAATCGGGGGCATCAATTTAATTAAAGCCAGGTTCAAAGCAACCGGGACTGCACCAAACACACGTGCTTTTTAAAGCCTCGTTTTGAACTACTAAGCTGTTTAGTCTCGACTGAAACCTGTGTTGTTGCGCAAACTAGCGGAGCTGCGGGGGAGTAGAGGCAAGCTGTGAAGTCTTTGCTTCCACACAGGAAGAAACCGAGGGAGTAAGGCGTCAGAATGAGAATATCGGAAGGGTCCTTCGTCACATTTTTTAAACGTAGCAGCAAAGAGATTACGCAAGTGTAATGATGAGATTATCGGTGTAATGCGTGAGATTATCGGTGTAATGCGTGAGAGAGTGATAAAAGACGCTGAGGCGTGGGACTCATGCAAAATGCGTGACAATTGACAGGTCTGAATCTGCCCAGCTCATAAGGACTCTCCTAGTACTAGGCTTCCATTGTCCAGCATCGTTATTAATAAGCCATGTCCGAATAAGGCTCCACTGCTCACAGACAAAACCTTCAAGTCGAGGTCAAGTGCTCAATTTTCATACATTTACTGTATTGTTGAGCACTTTGCCTCGTCTTGATGCTTTTGTTTGTCGGCAGTGGAGAGTAATTCGGAAATAGCCCATTAGACTTTATTTCTGTCATGCTCTTAACATTCCGTAACTCTTTAAGCCCTAAACACGGCAAATAAAATTGGTAAATTCTCCCAACCAAACTCTATACTTTACATATCAGCAGTTTGGGAGAAAATTTTGCTTTTTAACTTCTGCAGATTATTTTGGTTGATCAATTCCTTGGTTCTCATCACCAGTTATATTGTTTTGTTTGAGTTATGTAAGGAGAAGTTAGTTGTGATAAGTTACTGAGCAATGTACAAAGAGCATATGTTCATTGTCTTCACCTCATTAATGTCACATGTTTATAGTTTTAAAGCATGCGACGAAACCTTTCCAGTATCTGATATAGTTTGTTAAACAAGCCATGAGACTTGGAAAAGAAAATTGATAAATACTGTAGCATATGTACCGGAAACGGAAGTTGTGCCAAGTTTCCATACAATCATTGTTTTATATCGAACAGCGGTTTTTTGTAAAAGTTTAGTTTTTTCACTCGGTGGCCATAAGTTGTGGTACGTTTTGTTTTTCTTCATCCATTTCAAGTGGTTAGTGAACTAAAATGTAAGTAGTTTCATGACTTTTGTTTTTCCGACTAGTCGCCAGTGATTTTTCTTTACAAGTTTTAACTTTTATTACGAGATTTTTTGTAGGTTTTAAGGTGCACAACTAGAAAAGTGTTGAAGCGAATTAACTTAAGTAGTTAACGGACATCTTGAAACCGTTATACTTACTATATATATATATATATATATATGCCTTATTTTACTCATTTTGATTCTTAAAATAAAGCAACTATTAATACCAGACAGTATGTATTCACTTATATTTAAATTGTGTTTTTGATATATATGTAGCACATTAACAGGAAAAGGGTCTCATCACCCATGTCTTGACCGGCCCTCTTAATGATAAACCTAAGGATGGATTTTTACACAAAATTGATATTTATTGAATATTTTTGCTCTTAAGTGTTGATTTAGGTCAAAAGCTAAAAAAAAAAAAATCTTGATTTTCTCCAGATTTTTGTTTTGCTTTTGTTTTAAAGAGCTTTTGATGAAGCACAAAACCAGCAAGAATTCCGACAAAATTGACTTAAAATGCACGCTACCGTCTCTCATGGGAGTTGTCGCTGACTTCTTTGGAAATGAACAAAGCTCAGACAGTTTTTTGACACGTCATCACAT
>JAOCPT020493373.1:0-12499 GCA_026546935.2 Palythoa grandiflora
GCCACTTGATTTTATTTTTGATTTTATTTCTGGTTTGTTTGTCCGAAATATGACGTAATTACTGCGCTGCGCTATTATTTTCCAATCCCCTCCGTTGATTTGGCACCGAATATTAATGCTATTGTTTATAAAGACTTTGGTGATGATGGCTGGTCACGTTTTCAAAAATATTGTGTCATAAAATTGACCTTTATAGCTGCGAAATCTGAGTAATAAATGTGTTTTAAATAACCAGAATGCGGTTTCCTTTTTGAAAGAGTAAATATTTCTTTCTTGACACGGATCTCATTTATGTAAATTACATATATATTTTTTTATTTTCTTTTTTTTCCGACCGAGCTACCGACCCGAATTTTTTTGAAAAAAATCAGTGCCCAGCAAATCAATTTAGTTAGGCCTTATTGAGAGTTTTTACCGGCAGTCTGGAAACTAAACGTTTGTAGTTCAAACGTTGTTTTCTCGGTTCCAGTTCTTACAAAAATGAGGGTTGAAAAACATATCAATGCTCGCTGAATTTTTGTCATTTTGCCACGAAATGGGGCACAACTATAGAGAAAAACTTAAAGAACAAAAAAGTGTTGGGAAATTTGAAAAGAAGTCCTGGTTGATTTTTTAATAATCGATTTCTACGCCTCTCAGCTATTAATGTTTGCAATTTTCCAGAAACAAATATAAAAATAATCCGCTTTCACAAACAATCACCGACACGGTTTTTATCGGCACTCTTTGAGGAAGTTAAAAAGGTGACAAACACTAGTGGAAGTTAAGATCTGAGCTACTGTTGACTTCATAAAGGCAAAAATTAAAATTGAAATTAGAGCGTCAGTTAGTCTTCACGGTAACGAATACATCAACATAATTTAAATATTCATTGAAGAATTTTATAAGCTTGCCAGTGATATATAGCCATAGGTTTATGGGTTTGCGAAGAATATCAAGCGGAATTTCGTATGCAAACTAGAAACTCCGCTCAAGGTGTTATGTAACCTTAAGCTAAACTGACTGAGACTGTCCTATTTTACTTCTCCGATATTCAAATACCTGCACAATAGGCCATTGGGCATCCTCGTTTCAGTGGGCTCAAATTGTAGACATAAAACTCGCCAGATTTACAATACACGACAGTGATACTAAAAGGGCAAGTTTCTTGGCCTCTGACTTCATAACAGCCTTGGTTTACTGCAACTGGAAATGCATTTGGATCAGGGTGATCTCCTTTCATCCACACGGGAAAGTGGGTTCCACAGTGATATAAATTAGGTTTTACTGTAGGCATCATGTTCCCCGTAGAACTGTTGAACCTATAGTAATCCTTGGCAAGATTGTCGTCACAAATTGCTTTCGTTCCCTTTACATATTGATATGCAGTGCTACGGTACGGATCATTGATGACTTTGTGGTCGGGGCAAGTAGAGGAAAAACAACGTACATGTTGAAGACATGCAAGAACAACACATAAGACTTGGGTTTTCATTGTGTTTCCTGCAGCCGATTGCGAAAAGGGTTTAATCAATTATGAATGTAAACTTGCTTTTAAAACGTCTTTTAAGTATGATTTGAGCGCGGATTAGTAAACTGTAAAATGAGAAGAGTTAATTTGGGCCCATAATTGGGACCGAAACGGCGAGTCCAGTTTGACACCACTTTTGGGGGTCATTTCAGCTTCTCAAAAATGGGACTTTTTTGGCTCCACTTTCTGTGGCTCAAATGGCCCCGTTACACGCTTTTTCTATAAGAACAACTTTTATAACAACAAACGAGGCTCAAATTTGTCAAAATTTAAGAATTATTTAAGAACAAACTCAGGCTGAGGCTTGACTGATAATTTTGTGGTAGAAAATTGACTAAAACTTAGCGATACGGCATAAACATAAAAAGATACACTGTAAAGACTGCTCAACAAACAATGAAGTTAGTTCGCCTCTAAATTCAGCCGTACAATACATGTGTGGCGCAAGGCGTTTTATTTTCCAATACCTTGTTTAATTTTTTTTTCTTCATTAAAAACCGCTCACAGAAACAGGAACAAATTAAGAACAAATTGAGGCTGAAATCGCCAAAAAAGTAAGAACAATGAGCCTCGGCAAAACTTACTGGTTCTTATAAAACAAGCGTGTAAGAAATTGCAAAAGTGAAAATTTCAGGCTTCATAGCTCCGTTGGTTAGAGCACTGCACCGGTATCGCAGAGGTCACGGGTTCGAAAACCGTTGAAGCCTGAATTTTTTTTTCTCTTTCGCAATTACTTAAATTGCGTTCATAACCGCGAAGGTCGTATCATAACGTCATTATTTTAAGCTTTCAGTCCGATTTCGTTGAGCTGCGCTGCGTCTGTACTTGAGGTGGTGATGAGTGCCAGTCTTTCTTTTAGCTTGCAAATCGCGACCGAAAATCACCCGTTTCACAGGCCGCTTGTTATTTAAACCAGAATCAACTATTTTGAATGAGAAATAAGACTCGTACGAAACATGATAATGATTTTACCTGGGCACTCGCTCGCCAGGCAGTCGATACTTTGCAAAGTCTGCCCCAGTCTTGCACAGTCCCAGCCACCATTGGCCGGTGGGGGGTTGGTGCAATTTCTAGTCCTAGTCTTTAGGCCAGCCCCACAGGTACGCGAGCAGGCCGTCCAGTCGGTCCAATCAGAAAATTTACCATCAACTATAAATAGTACGAAAGTAACTTCAATGTTATCAATCATAACACATGACGAACAGCATAAAATATCTTAAATATCGGAATTATTAAATAGAGAATTAAACACAGATTCCTGGAGAAATGGAATTTATTTTCGATGGTTCAAATTGATATCATCGAGGCATGTGAACACACTTGCATATCAAGTTCCACAATCCAAACATTCACATGTACTCCTTTATTTTGCCAACACTTAGAGACTAGAACATGATGCTCAACTCGGTATTTAAAGCCCCCTCTGTATGTGCGTTCCAAAGCTGACTGCGGGTCTACCGCCATAGCGACTAACAAAACTTGCACTCCACTATAATTAGTTTTCTTATTTGTATTTTGATTGTATTCTAAATATTATCCACAAAAACAACAGCACCTAACTTTTTGTAAGAAACACCAGCACTGCAAGGTCTATAAGAATCTTCTGTATTAAAAGTAGATAGACATTAAAAAAAAAGAAGAACAAGAAGAACAAGAACAAGACGAAGAAGAGGAAGAATAAGAAGATGATGATGACGAAGAAGAAGGCGACGACGACGACGACGACGAAAAAGAAGAACAAGAACAAGAAGAAGCCGAAGAAGACGAAGAAGAAGAAGAAGAAGAAGAAGAAGAAGAAGAAGAAGAAGAAGAAGAAAAAGAAGAGGAAAAAGAAGAGGAAGAAGAAGAAGAAGATGATGATGACGAAGAAGAGAACGAAAAAAAAAGAAGAAGTAGACGACGACGACGACGACGAAAAAGAAGAACAAGAACAAGAGAACAAGAAGAACAATTTCAAGAAGACAATGATATGTCACGAGAGAGCGCAGTGAAACGATTGAGTTACTGAATTCGATTACGAAAAAATAAAATTCCATATCTCCAAGCGACTATATATAATTCTTTTACTATATGAACAACAGTGTGTTACAGGAATTTCAAACAACACAGCACCTAGTTTATTTTGCAGTTATAAAATAGAGCTTAAAATCAGGTAATTTGGCACACAGGAAATAAGTAAGATACAACAATGAAAAGCAACTTGACGTGACTCGCGTGACCACGTCAGCGTGACCAAACACTTACCAGCACACTGCCTGACGTAACAGTGGTTTGCCTCAGTACTCAGTCCCATTCCCTGATCTTCGCAGGATTTCCCGCCAAACATTGGGGTAGGGTTTGTGCACGTTCTTTTCCTCGTCTTTGTCCCGACACCACACGTGGTGGAACACGGAGTGAATTCAGACCACGTGGTGTACATGCCATCAACTACAACGAATTGTAAACACAACCAGGTAAGCTTTGTGCAAGGTAGTCAGGGTTTCTAATAACCGCCGACGGACCGCTAACTTCACAGACCCTTACGCAGAGGGATGAGCGTACGAACATTGCGCGAATTGCATACCGATCCTACTCCAGCAACATTGCATGCAACGATCTCATCGTGTGGCTAGACGAACTGGTTTCAGTTGTGTGTGCAACAATCTCACCGTGTGGCCACACGAACTGCTTTCATTGTGTGCAACAGTTTCACCCTGTGGCCACACGAACTGGTTTCATTGCAGGCAAAAGTTTCACCCTGTGGCTACACTAATTATTTTCACTTGCGTGCCACGATTTCACCATGTGGCCACACGAACTGCTTTTATTGCATGCAACAGTTTCACCCTGTGGCCACAGGAATTGGTTTCATTGCATGCAACAGTTTCACCCTGTGGCTACACGAACTATTTTCACTTGCGTGCCACGATTTTACCGTGTGGCCACATAAGCTGCTTTCATTGCATGCAACAGTTTCACCCTGTGGCCACACGAAATAGTTTCATTGCATGCAACAGTTTCACCGTGTGGCCACACGAATTGCTTTCATTGCATGCAACAGTTTCACCGCGTGGCCACACGAACTAGTTTGAGTTTTGTGCTACAATTTCACCATTTGGTCACAAGAACTGGTTCGTTCGTTCGTATAATTATTTCTATTAGTCTGTTATACTGGGATATCAGCGTTCAGCAGCCAGTTAATAGTTTCTCCATCGAGAAGCGTCAAGCCTGGTTTCAGTTGTATGCAACGTTGCATCGTGTGGCCGCGCCTTTATCAGAAATGTGGAGAACGTAAACTATTTTCCCCCAGAACATCATTTACAACTCACATTGTCACAGAAAATAGTCTCCATGGTTTGTTAAAATCATGGTTCGCACACTATCGGAAAAAAAGAAAAATTCCAGGGATTTTCTAGGATTTTTCAGGACCAAATTTACAAAAATCAAGGACCTTGAATATTAGCAAAGATTGAAAAACTAAAGGAAGTTTCTCAGTGAGCAAAAGGAAACCGTAAGGAACAATAAAACGCACAGTTTGTAGTATTTGCGATCTTTTCGAATTTGAGGAAATTGTCCTTCAGTAGCTTGTTAATTGTAAAATTGTAAAAGTTGGCTCGAATGAGGCCGTTTCTACTGTGAAATTAAAAACCGTTCAAAACAGTTTAAAAACACTAAGCTTTCCCCGTCTACGGCTTCATCAGAGTGAAATAAGAAAAGTATGCAAATATGGGTATATAAATATGTAAATATGAGGTTATAGAGAGCAAGCGTGCTGCAAAGTGATAAAAGAACAAAGGTAAAATATACAATGGAGTAACGGGCTGTAAAAAGTTAACAATAGGTGAATAAAGAGATATTAAAACACTGACATATGAAAAGGATAAAATGTAAATAAAACTAAAACGCTAATATTCTAGAGTAATAAAACAAAAGATTGTCCATCTCGCAGTTTTCTTCTCTGGAGTGTAATGTCATAGTCGAATTTATTTGTGTCCCCAGGAAAGTTGAAAACGTGACAAAAATATGTTAACTCTTTATTCACTGCTCATTAAAAAATACTATTTTCCAGGACTGATACTAATTTTCCAGGATCTCCCGACCTGGAATTTGAAATTTAGTTTTTCCAGGACTTTCCAGGTTTTTCAGGAAACTTACGAACCCTGTAAACTACGGTTTGTGTTTAGGAATACTCAATGATTAGTTTTATGTGCGAGATTTTTGCTAAACCGATTTCCCCCCAGATTTGAGCTCGAGCAAAATGAACTCAAACCTTCGAAACCCAATGTGCGTGGAGCAGCAAGACGTCTTTACCTGGACAGTGCCGTGTGGCGCAGAGCTTGGACTGTTGTTTCTCTCCCAGGCAGTATTCCGCTGGGTTGGAGTAATAACACTTTCGGGTGCGGAACTGAATCCCACTGCCACACGTCTTGGTACAGTCGGACCATTCCGTCCACTTCGTCCAGTTACCTCGTGCTGCATGACAAATAATGCACTCAGTGTGTTTATAAAAATATCTTTCCCATCCAACCGATGTCAAGACGTACAGGACGAATACTAATCCGAATATTGTATCACGAATCTAAAATGTTGGCCAGAAATAATGCAAGAAACAAATAGCGGTAACGCGATATTTCGTTGTTTATTGCAACCATATCGTCAGGTAATGATGAGAGATTGCACAAAGATCCTTAAGGAGTACGGATTCACATAATAGTTATGTTAAGACAATTATGAAGCCCTTGACGCCGTAAGACCCGAGTTCAAATTGGCGACTGGTATTTAATCGTAAGAGCCTCTTTAAATAAAAGCACATTTCAATATTGTTTTAACATCGCTATTACGTAAATTCGTACTCCTTTTCTAAGATCATTGTATAATCTTTCATCATTGTCTGACGATGTTGCTGCATAAAACAACGTTTACTGTTATTTGTTTCCTGCATCATTTCTAATCTACATTCTAGATTCGTGATGTATTTTTTCGGACTAGTATTCGTCCTGTGTTTACAATAATTTTTAAAACCCAAGTATTCCTACTAAAAAGTTCTCCAAATTTAACATGCTTTTCTTAACAAACAAAATACTCTCAAACACCGTTTATCGCTTTAACCTGGGTTTCTTAAGGTCTGTATTACGAGTCCACATCATAGGTTATGAAGAAAAGACAGAGCAGTTGACCATAATAACCATTAGTTGAATATTTATTACACGTCTGTGTTAAATGTCTTTGACATTTGACACGGACAGTTTTAAAGTGTATACGACCCCCAATTTTTTTTAGTCTTAGAGCTACAATGTGGTGTTTCTATAACAAAATATAGCATGAACAAAGAAAGCCCTTGCTATCCTAGTGTTTTGGGCATTCAAAAGTAGACATTTTACGCCATTTTTAACCTTGGATGCGCTTGTGTAGGCTAGGTATTGCTGGGTACTACAAAGGCTTATGACGTCAAGTAAGTGAGTCAACACGGCAAACAGTGAATGCTGAGCACGTATGGTGCTACAGTGTTTTTTGTAGCAATTTTGAGCAAAATACTTTGTACCGCAACTTATCACAGCAAACTTCGCTTGACATGCAGACAAGAACGGACTTACATGACGTCATCAGCCATTGTGGGCCCAGGCCACCCAAAATTCGGTCAAGTGCAGACAAGGTCGCATTTTTACACTCCACAAATCAAAGAGGATAATTTGAAATTAGTTCATTTTTCAAAAATCGAATTTAAATACAAATAGAATTTCAGTGTAACAAAAGTTTTTTTGACGTCATGTACACTTTAAAGGTTTGGGACAGGTCTGGGTCAACAATGATGATGATAATAATAACAATAATAATAATAATAATAATAATAATAATAATAATAATAATAATAATAATAATAATAATACCCATTCTCCCGAGCCATAGGTTCATGATTTAGTGATCGACAATAACTAAAACAAAATTTATCCAGTATGTACAATAATATAAACTAATAATAAATCCTAAACGATTCTGTTTTACCTGGTAAGTTCAACTGACATGACTTATATTTATTGAAAAAGCATGTAAAAGTATAAGAATTCCTTTAATTTTGTTAACTAAAAACTTTTTTACAACAGGGTCAATAAAAGCTTACTTGTTTGAAACTTTGGAGTTTCCGGATATTCGGCAACCTTTAGTACAAGTTCCACTTTCAACAAAGCTACGGCAGTTTCCTCTACGGAACCTTCCATTTTCTGCAAATCGGATTCGCTTTCTTTGTTCACCATAATAGGAACAGTCCTTTCAGCTTGGTAAAACCCAAGCTTTACAGGAGATCCCAGAGCCGATGATGATTTTGCAAGAGCTAAGAGTGTTGTGGTGCTGACTCTAACAAGTCTGTGTAGTAATTCCATTACTAGGAAGTCGATTAGACGAATGAAGCTGGCCATCCTCTCCAGCACACCCCGCCACTGAGCTATCTGCGTGAATGTGGGGAGTCTTGAGTCTCGTTCACCTACGGGATGATAATCAAAATGTGTTATCCGTTTTACTTTAAGCCAATAAATTCCGAGACGACACAAGTTTTCAGTGACACAGATGTAAATTTCGAGTTAGCTGAAATGTGAACAAAATGGATAACATCTATAGTTAATAGCTACCTACGAAACATATCTAACAAAATAAGCGTTTTAGTGGAATGTCTACAAGTCGTAACAAGGACCAGACCCATAAGGGGGGGGGGGGCAGTTTTGTAGCTTTAGCCAGAATAGTTCCAATGATATTTGAAAGAAAGGAAGATTTCAATTTCTGTGATAAGTATGCTAACAAAACGTTTTTGCAAGAGTTTAGTTTGGTCAACTTACGTGTACAGGGAATCTTCTGTTGTTAGTGTGATTTTGTCAAGTTACGTCTAGACACCTCCTTTTTAGTAACTCAGATTTAGGGGTAAATTTCAACAATTCACTTTCATGGAGCCAAACTTGAATATGATGATCACAATTGCGAACATTTGGAAAACCATACAATTTAATGGTAAGAGTTGCTCAAAATAGTCACATACATGTAGTACGAAATGGCTGATCCGGATTTCGCTTCCATGAAATTCTTTCCATAAATCATTTCATTTGAATTAGCATTACCATTTTTCGTTTTACTGTCTCCTTTTGAAACGCTTGCTTTACTGGGTATTATTTCTTCCCTTCCTTTGGAATGTATCCACTCTGTAAGCCCTTCTTCAGCTGCAATGCTCTATTGTTTCAACAATAATAAAGCCATTAATTACTTTTTATAAAATAATTTGGATAGTATGTGCGTTTTGATTGGTCAACAAAAAGGTTTTTATACACGTTGTGAGAATTTGTACTTTCATAACATGTAAAAATGCTAATCGTGCTTCGTAGATCAATGTTTAATTCTTTTATAAAAGAATTAAAACGTTTTCTCCGCGCCTTCAAAGGCTGGTGAAAACCTCGGCAAGGTTTGTGGGAAGTCTCAAGCAGGCAAAAACTGTCAACTGTGTCCCACTGATCTGCTTTCGAATTCTCCAATTGAATTGGTTTTCACCAGGCTATGAAGGTACACTGTAAATGTTTCATTTCTTAAATCATAACATTTTTTTAAATCAACTCAGAATTTCGATTTGACACTTGTACGTAACAACACTGAGATGGGAATCCTTCATAGGCTAAATCTTATTTCAGATCACATAATGTTTTAACAAACGCTCCCACATGGGTAACATTTCGGTTTTATACCTAATTTAAATCTTACTTCTTCTTAGTTCTTTTCCATAGTTACTTTTGGTGGCAAGTATGTGAAGGGTAAAGCACGTAACATTTGTTGTGTATCTTAGCGAATGAAATAAAGAACTTAACATCATTATCATCCATCATTATCATCCATCATCATCATCATCCATCATCATCACCATCATCCATAATCATCCATCATCATCATCATCCATCATCATCATCACCATCATCCTCATCATCATCCATCATCACCATCACCATCATCCTCCTCATCATCCATCATCATCCATCATCATCATCATCCATCATCATCATCCATCATCATCATCATCATCATCATCATCATCATCACCCATCATCATCATCATCATCCATCATCATCATCATCCATCATCATCATCATCCATCATCATCATCCATCATCATCATCATCATCATCATCATCCACCATCATCATCATCCATCATCATCATCATCATCCACCATCATCATCCATCATCATCATCCATCATCATCCATCATCATCATCCATCATCATCATCCATCATCATCATCATCACCATCATCATCACCATCATCCATTATCCATCATCCATCATCATCATCATCATCATCATTATTATTACTGTATCACTAACTGGTGCGGAAACAATCCTTAAAGTACATTCCTGCCTTATAAACGAACTTGTACGAGAGCTTAGCAGTTATCCAGCAAAAATAACATCAAATCAGAAGTCGATGTTCTAAATCAGTTACTTATACAACAGTCGTGAGAAAGATTGGTTGAATCTTCATGCAAGACAGTTTTATCTTATCTAAATACATAAATTATTACGTCTGCTAGGAGGGCAAGACATTCACATTTAACAGAGAAAATTGAGATTTTAATGCAGTTAAAATGTGAAACAGCAATATTGCTCCAGTCCCGTTAACAAAACAGAAAAGTGAGCATGCAGTAGTTATTCTTGTTATCTTGGTCATCTATAAACATTTTCCACAATAAAATAACAAGTTAAGTGAAGTGAATCAAAAATAAAGTGAAGTTAAGTAATTACTGAAGCGAAGTAAAGTGTAGTGCAGTGAAGTAAATGTAGTGAAGTGAAGTGAAGTGAAATGAAATAAAGTGTGGTAAAGTAAAAGTATAATAAAGTAAAGTAAAGTGAGGTGAAGTGAAGTGAAGTATAGTAAAATTAATAGAAGTAAAGTGAAGAAAAATCAAGTGAAGTAATCATAAATTAATTATAAGCGAGTTTGTTACCCTTTACTTCACTTCTCTTATGGGTGAAGGAAAGAGCAACAAAATCACAAAAACCCGCTACAAAGAATGAACAGATCACCAGAAGCAACATCAGATCAAGGTTAGTCAAACTGTGTTGAAAATCAAGTTTGAGATTTTACTTCGCCACTAATTCCATACAAATACTGTATTTTATTATATTATATAAAGAGGGTCCAATAACGTTTTCTACCACTGAGAAATGTCGTATCTAAACACACGTAAAAATACGATAAATTTTACGTGTAAAAATATCATTTTCAGCCAATCAGTGACCTTGATTTTCCGAAAATTTTTAAAACACGCAAAATTACTCAAAAAACAACTTTAAAGTACTTCCGAAATTTTCCGAAGATTTTCCGAACACTTTCGAAAATTTTCCGAAGATTTTCAAAAACCCATAAATGCATAAGAAACGGTTTTTGAAACATTTCCGAAGATTTCCGTAGATTTCCAGAAACTGTCGGACAGTTCCAATGATTTCCGAAAATTTTCCGTATACGGTGGCATAAGATAAATTATGCAATGCTTTCTCGTGGTAAATGTTTATATTATGAACAGAATAATACATTGTCGCTTGGAGATATGGAACTTATTTTCTTGTGTTCAAATTGAACATCTCACTCATTCGCAGCGCTCACTCGTGAGATACCAATTTGAACACTCGAAAATAAATTCCTATCTCCGCGCATCTATGTATTATTCTCTATGTAGGTTCACACTGATTTTGTGCATGGGCTGCATGTTAGTATAGTAAAGAAAAATTAATTGAAGTAGTTAAATTACTGTACATAAAACTTAAGTAAACTGGCAGCACTTTGTTTTGTGGTGCCATACAGTACTACACAGTGCAGAGAAGTGCACCCATTTCCTCATAATAATAATAATAATAATAATAATAATAATAATAATAATAATAATAATAACAATAATAATAATAATAATAATAAGGCAGCATGGTTGGCGCAGTGGTAAGACCCCAACTCAGCCAAGTGTTGAACACTTGTATGACCTTTTCTTCCAAAGTTTTCCATCCTCCTGAGGTCGGTAAATGAGTAAGTGCACCTGCTGGGGGTTAACCTGTGATGGATTAGTGTCCCATCCAGAGGGAGTCAATGACTCTCATCCGCTTAACACCACAGAAACCAGAGATAAGCACCGGCTCCGATGGACCACTTAGGCTCGTAAAAGGATTTACCTTTTAGTTTTTAATAATAATAATAATAATAATAATAATAATGATAATGATAATGATAATGATGATTAAGAGAAAACATTTTAAACAAGCTTTGGTATTACCTCACAAGCATCCTTAACAATAATCAAAATCTGGCTTCGAAGCTGAGATAACTGTTCAATTGCTCTGGCAGTCTGAATCTCCTGTGCTGTCTTAAAATTCTCAAGAGAACACGTGTTCTGTGTTTCAACTTGAAGCAACTGTATCGCATGTTCATCTTTGCCAACTCCAGTTAAACTACTGCTTGCACTCTCACACAGCTCTCGAACTTTCAGTAATGCAACTCGGCTTGCTTCACTAGTTGAGAACAAAAGTTTGCCAAGTTCAAACCTAAAAATATAAAACACACAAAAAAAAACATAAATTTCTAAATAACATGTAATTTTTGTGAAATCTAAGGTTTGGAACTCAGTCAATAACCTACAGTAATTAAAAAATACTGTATGCTCTTAATGAATTAAAAAAAAATTGAAATAATTATAAGCTTCTTGCAGACTACTAGCGCTTCAATACTTCAATTGAAGCGCTAGTAATTAAATAATCTATTTCTAATTCTTTGTATCTTTATTCTTAGTTTATCAGCCCGGGAGGGGGGGTACTCCCCTATATGGGCTATATAGGTACGTGCCGCAGAATAGGGTATGGGTTTTGGAGGTTCTCGATCCTTAAATAGGGTATCATTTTCGGCTATGTTGGCATAGTATTCCGGTGTGATCCTTAGATAGGGTGCCTAAATTTGTATCAGCAAAAATAGCAGGGTGTAAACACCCAGTTAAGCGGAA
>JAOCPT020493458.1:0-20678 GCA_026546935.2 Palythoa grandiflora
CGCAGTTCGAAAATTTGGAAACTTTTTTAAACGTTTTTATAGTTTTATAGTTTTTAAAGTTTTATCAGGTCAGATATTTATATATTTTAACGTAATTATGAACACTGACCCCACAAATGTCAATATATAATATAATATATGTTGTTCTCTATATTTCCTAGTTGACATTAATAGGTTTTTTGTTGTTTTTATGTATTCGTTAACATTAATAACTTTATACTGTCAGCAGAGCATTAGGGATAAACCACGAGCTGACATAACCAATCCCCGGGGAATGCCCCACATTCCATTAAGCTGATCCCTTGTGTTCAACCTAAAAGAAAGTAACGAATAAATAAATGTGTTAGTTGCAACTTACCACAGAGATACACGTACACATTACCTAACCTTAACCCTAACCCTAACCAAGGGGTGCTTAGCTTCCGGACCTCCACGTGGTGCACTCTGGAAACTTTGCTCTTTGCAAAGGCTAACGTGGAAGCAAACTTGATAAGTGCAGACCTTGTACAAAAATCATAGATGAACCTTGCTGCTAGTGGAGTGACGTAAATCGTTACTAGGTTCAAACCCTAGGCGAGGTCCTTTGAATGTACAATATCTGCAAAACTATCAAGTGTACTTATGTTTTCCACAAGGTTATTTACATTGACTTAGACACAAGACAAAGTTTCAAACTTTAACCCTATCTTACATGGGCTTTTTGAGGTTGGTTCTACACGGGGGGGGGCACAAAGTGCTCGCGGTCTATAACTTTCCACCAATTTAATGAAATTGAACGAAAATTGGCAAAAGATACGTTAGTCACAAGGCAAATTAATTGGTTTAGTTAAATTGGCATTTTTCGTCATAGTGACGTCATTATGACGTAATAAATATGAAATTAGCTGCTATACAAAACTCTTTAGCCATGAAACCAATTTAAACCAAATTTGGCACAAGTATTTGTGTTCATAGGACAAATAACCTGACTATGTCTTTACTGTTATTTTACACCAAATGACGTCATTATGACGTCATTATTACATCATATTTAAAAAAGTGATTTTTCCAGGAATTTATATTAATTTTAGTGAAATGAAAATGTTTGCATAATATATTGTATAACCCCATCTGACGAAGGGCTAACGCTCGAAACGTCAGCTTTTACAAATTCCCACGGCGATGATAATTTGTTTTTCTACGTTACTTGAAGTTTGTATCTACTCGCAGACGCATTGAATAGTTTTTTTAAAAACTATTTACTGAAAGTTTCCTTATTATATGTCACTTGTTTTAGCTATCTGTCAATATAATCATTTGACACAGGTTACTAGTCTTTCTTTGGTCTTGGTTTGCCGACTTAAAAGCAAGAAAATAAAAAAGTCCTCAAATTTCAAAATGAAGTAATTAAACCTACCTCCTGCAAAAGAGCAGGTTCTGATTCATCGTTCTCTGACTGCATGTGAAATAGAATATAGAATGTAGAGTAGGGAGTTCCATATTAGAATTCCAAAGTCAGTCTGCCAATAGCATAATCAGTTTGGTTCCATCCTATGCTGATTTGACATTTCTGCATGAATTGATGTTTTTAAGGAGATCGCGTTTCCTTAGAAAAACCAGGGTTCAAAATAGCAGCCGGCTGCCGGTGAAAGCTGGGTGATTTTTCACCTTGCCCGCGATTTTTATTTACACAACATAGTTCAAGCTGGGGTTATCAGCAATTTGTTCGCTGTATAAGTCATGCAACTAAGAACAAAATTATTTCACTTTTGAATGGATTTTTGTTTTCATTTATTAACTTGGCAAGTTGATACAAAAAATACATTTGCTATTTTGCTTGCCTCTTGACTAAATCCCTCTTTGCCGTCTATTATTGTAGATATCAAAGTAAACATCACTTTCTTATCTGTTGGTTGAAAAACATACAAACAGCATTATACAAAATGCCTACCTGATAAACATATATCAATAACAAAGAACTGATGACCCCTAGTTTTTATACTTATAGGAAGGTATAGTTATCAATATCGGCATTTTAACTGAACAGTTGTCATTATTTTAGTTTTAAGGCCTCATTAAGTTACGGCCCAATTTTTGAAAAATACTAATTAGTGCATTGTTGTTAGTCAATACACTTTAAATTTGTACTCTGCACAAACACTGAACACAAATAAATGCATTGTCTCGAATTGATTTGGGAAATTGACTGACATGTTTTTTGCAACTTTCTTACAAAGAAATACTATAAAGTGAAATTTGCATTGCGTGGACTTCTACGTTTATTTTATACCCTCCTTGCACTTGCAAAAAGAATATTTTACCCCAACAACAGCCGGCAAACATTTTGGACAAAATAAAACAGCCTATAAAATAAGACAGACTTTCTGAACGTTAGAAAAGTTTCTCGCCGAATTTTTTTAAACACCTGTGGGGTAATGGCAGTGGATTTGGTGAAGGTCTACACGCATACTCCCAACTTATGAATAGACACAAAGGGTAGAGTAATTTTATATAGAAGATTTCGATACGGTAGTATTGAATGGAATATTAAAAGTATAGGGTGTAAAAGGGCTTTCACTTTTATTCCATTTTTCTACATGTAGTGTGTAAACCAATGGTTTTGATTTGTTTTTTCCCAAAATAGTTTCTCAGCAACTTCTCTGAACTATGACAGATAGAATCAAGTAAGACCAACCGACTGAAAGAAAAGCTGGAATTTGATGCAATTGTGATACTGGCTTGAATAAAGTTTATGTATAATGTTGCTGTGCTTGCACACTCAAAGTTTTACGGGAAAAGAAGTTTTCGCACAGACTAGTTTCCAGTAATTGGCCTTGCTTGATGACGAGGCAGCCGAAAGAATCTAGTACTAGTCGTGCATTAACACGCCACCATCCCACGTGAGAGACAAATGCGGGAACCCGAAAAAAAAATTTGCTTGAGGGTGAGGAGTAATGGGAACTGAAAACGTTGGTGTCACAATGCTAATGAATTCTAAACGAGGTACAGAGAGTCACACTACAGGAAGCTCAATTCATAATTTTTGTAACCAAAAAATCGAGCAGTTATGGCGTGATTATTTTTGCTGTATGGGAGCAGTTTACTGCCACTTATTCAGTTTTATGGAAGATACAGTTGTCCTTGACCCAAGTGACGATGACGATCTATTTTGTTTCGTTACATGTTTTTGCCGCATATAAACAGTTCTATCCAAGTTTTTTGCGTGGTTGGAATAACCATAAATTGTGAACGAAGAGAAATAAAACTCCAAACCAACTTTATGTCCAGGGTATGTTCTCTCTATTATGATCACAAATGACGTGAGAGATGTATTCCATAATGAAACGATAGATAAGGATTTGTATGGAGGTGATGAAACGTTCAGGCCATTTGCTGAAGTTGAAACTAAAAAAATGGCATCCTGGTTCCACAATTGCAACAAGGTGTTATTGAACCATCTAATGATTGTGGCAACTATGAAATTCCGCTTTATGTATAAAACAAATGAGTGGATATCCAGGCTAAGAGCAGTTCAGGACTCGGTTGTACATACGAAGCCTGGATAAGTTATCCTGAGAATAAGCGCCAGTGGATAAACTTCTATCCAGTGAAAAGTTATCTGCAGGATAAAATGCTGTTACACAAAGGTCGAACAGAACACTGGATAACTATCCGCTGGATAGCGATCTCAAACTCCAAATGGCTTTCCCTTGCTAAATAAATATGTGTCGTCACTTCCTTTCTGCTCATACTGGGAAGGAGGTTGCCTTTGCAAAACTGCAATACAGCTTTCACAGTAACAGTAATGGCTGACGAGTCTACTAAAAGAGACAGTGTTTATTAGTTTGAAATTCACTGGATCAAGGAAAAACTTGCGGTCTTTATGGACTAGAAACACTTGATGTGTCACAACTTAACTTGACAGCAGAAATACTTTTTGCATGTATCATTTCAAAACTGAAAATTAATTATGCTCAGCTGTTTACATAGTATGATTAGTAAATTAGGTAATGAAACAGTAAACTTGTTCTCGTCAATTTGGATTAATTTACACTAGTTTGTCCTTCAAAAAGCCCAAATGCATTCATCAGGTTTTCATGCATATGACAATGGATGATATAAATGAGGCAAGTTATCAACCTGGAGAAAGAAAAGCTGAAACACGAAATTGAAAATGTATTTCTTGTTAAACGTAAGGTACAGCTTGAAATTGAAGCCTTGGAGCTTGGGAAAGCCAAACTTTTTTCATGAAAGTTGAGCTAGTAATTGTTAGAGTTTTCGAGAATTATTGTATTTTGTTATTTCTTTCATTTCAAAGCTAGATAACTGTCATGAAGTTAGTTTGCTTTTTTGAAACTATAATTTATTTATATATTGATCCCGGGCAAGGGACTCTAAAAAAAGTCAATATGTTTGTCCTCTTTTTGGGTTTAAAATTCAGGATCTTGCAATCTTTTAGGGTATCTTTACAAGATCGCTATCTTTTAGGGTTCCATATAAGTCGACCAGCTGTGCTTCCTGACTTAGAATCATCGATCACAGCTTCAGTTATTTTGGCAGTGTGAACATGCAGCAAGAATTAGCAGTTCAAGAAATAAATAAATCTTCATTAGAAAAGGCAAGTGTCAGTGCTTTTGGTAATAAGTTTCAATGAAATCTGATCATCAAGCATGCCAAATTGATAAAGATTTTCACACAGAAACTTTAAATGTATCGGATGACAACATTCAACAACAAACATTGTGTAATAAAACTCTGAATCTATCTGTGGAAACTAACGAATAGCCATTCATTTTCACAGAGGAGACTTTCCAAGCGTTGATTATCCAGATATTGGTAACTACCTCGTGCTTCAAACCTTGTGGGCTACTGGACAGCATGAAGGCGTACAAGACTTTAGATGCTTATAATTTCTTTGTTTCTGGGTGGGTAAACACAATACTTACCAAGGACGTTGCTAAATCAAATAGAGTTGTAACTTGGAGAATAAACCACTCGCAAAGAAGCAGAGCAACACCACTAAAAACACGGTTTCTTTCAGAAAGGAGCGGGGAAGTGATTGTAGGACACTGTGATTGCATGGCTAAACTTAGTGAGGCATATGGTTTGAGATTGAATAAAGATGAACTGAAACTTGATAGCAAGCACCAATATTATTATCAGGTCCAGTGCCAGTTATTTGTCACTGAAATGGCCTATTGTGAATTTGTTGTTTGGACGAAAAAAGATCTATTTGTTCAAAGTTTGATGCCTGACGAACACTTTTGGAATGTGAATTTACCAAAGGCTATCACAAGAAAGTAGTTTTACCTGAAGTAATTATAAACTGTTTTCCTACATCGGGTTGCCCTTTGTCATCTAACAGTGAAGATGGGCCGTGGTAATCCTGCCAGGAACACATTGAAGGAAGCACACTGATTGCTTGTGCCAGAAACTGTAAAATTAAGTGATTTCACATGCAAAATGTGGGGCAAATGTTGAACCTGAATGGGTTGGGTCTGCCTTTCTTGTTCAAAGTAAAGGTCATAACATCTATTCGTTAAAGTGCCTATTAGGTCAGAAGTAGGCCCTCTTCCTTATTAATCCATAAAAAATATTTCAGCAGTTCATACTTATAGCTACCCTGTTAATTTAGGATAGTTTTAAAAACACACTTTTTTGACTTGCTTATAATGTTACATATGGTCTACTCTTTTGTACAGGTGAGACAACTGGACAGTAAGCAAGTCAATGTAAGCGAGATTGGAGGCAGCGGCAATGTGGTTTTCAAGACGCGTGTGTAAGATCAAATGGATGGACAGGGTCACAAATGAAGAGGTGCTAAGGAAAGCGGGGACTGACAGAACTCTTATAATTACAATACAAGAAAGACAAAAAGGTTTTTTCAGGCATGTTATGCAGAAAGATGGGTTAGAGAGGTTGGCTATTTTAGGTAGGATGCCTAGGAAAAGAGGAGGTAGACCTAGAAATTTCATGGATTTTATGTGCGATTCCCTTGCGAGTCGCACATTGAGACTATTCATAGCTCCCAGGACAGACAAGAGTGGATTTTTTGTTGCCAACGTTATTATTATTATTATTATTTACAATGAAATAATAAAACCATATGACAGATATGAAGAACTCGGAGAAAAATCCGAGCCCCACATGGAGTGCCATGATATTATTATTATTATTAATATCATTCTTATTATTATCATTCTTATTATTATAATAGTTTTATCTAGATATAATAGTATTGATCTAGATATGGTTATTATTATATTATTAAATATATTTTTATAGTTATTAAATTTATGTGGTTCATTCAAAATAAGTCATGAATTTAGTTTATTATTCAGATGTAAAATGTGCAATATAAATATTAGTAACAATATTTTCATCATTATTTATCTTAAACACGAGGTTCCACTATAAAAGGAGTGAGCCTAGGGGTTTCACGCGTTCAGTTGTCACTTAGCCATCATCAAGTGAACATCTCCCGCAATACGCAACAAGTGCCAGAAGCAAAGTGAATCCCTGAATCTGTTTGCTTAAGACTGAAACTGAAATTTGCAAGTGGATTAGTTATGACATGGATGAAGAAAAGGTAAGTCTTGAAGCCTATTCAAACGATGCAAAACTAACGAACAATATCATGTTCTCAGTTTCGGATAAACCTAAAGGTAAGCGCTGAGGAGAGAGTGTCTCTTGAAACTTGTGGGATATTTCCCCTCAGTTGAACTTATCTTCACAAGATAAAGAAAACGAGAACAAGACAAAGGTAAAGCAAAGAAAATCATTTGACAGTGAAAGTAGTTGCCTTGTAGCAGTATGGTAATTAATAAAATAAAAGCCAAAAGTTCTTAACGAACTTGTGAGCCATACCAAAAGATCATGTCCGCTTTTATAATTTATTGACTTCAGAATTTCTCAAGTTGTTCTAGCGAGGTCACTGTGATTCACAGAGATATTTCTGTGAGATGTGAAGGGTAACTGTTTCTGAATGAATGAACTTCTTGAATCTGTTCTTTTGCTAATAGCCCTACTTTCTCAACAAACGTGTGCGCCATATCAACGAAGCACGTCCACTTACTACTTTTGAGAGTTCACAGGTTTTCATCTAGCTAGGTCACTACATCATATACACTGTGTAACGTGCAGGGAAAATGTTTTTGAATATTTCGACTTTCTGACACAGTTTCCAATTTCAATACTATCGTGCTCGAATATAATTATTGTTATCTAAAACGGCGATTTAGCAGTAGAAGTATGATAAACCGTAGACATTTCTGCACACGCGTCCATGAGCACCTTAGAGATAAGTCTTCTCACATATATAAACATCTTGAACAATCAGAAGAATGCCGAGAAGCTTGTTCTAGCGAGTGCTTTAACATCATAGACCAAGGAAATAGTTTCACAATCAAGTTTAAAGAAGCCATGCTTATAAAATGGGTTAAACCCATTTTAAATCAACAAATTATGCATGCCAATCTCTCCTTATAGAGTTAAGTTTTATTACAACTTTTTGCATTGTCAAATTAATAGATCAAAGCCACACTCTGAAGAAGAGGCGGTCACCTCGAAACATGTAAGTTTCGGAAGAATAAATGATTATGAAACTCAAGAATGTTGTTACGTCCATCAAATTTATTGTTATCTCTTGTTATAAGCAAAATCGAACTGTAGCAACCAAAACGAAACGATTTCAAGTGCCTCCATTGCTGGATAACCAACAACCAATCCAGGCACATTAGTATTTGGCCATCAGTCTGAGTTAACGTCCACAAGAACCTGTACAAGTGCCACTTCTGTCGAACAACAACAGACCAGCATCAGTAAACAGCATCCCATGTATGAGTTCTGTTTGCATGCTCCTTGCTCGGTCCCGTCGGCAGATGAGAAACGTCCAGCTGGTCCACCCAGCATGGCAAAACTATGCAAAGAGACTGAAGGATTACAGAAAGTTTTGGAAGGTCCTCAGAGATAGAAATTTATGGGAGAATGCAATATATTTGTCGAGGAAAGAATACCTTGGATGTCCAATCAATGACATAAGGGAAGTGATGCCCATGTGCGTTGTAAACGATGTAAGAAGAAGCTGGCCCAATCCGCCAGGGGTCCCATAAGGGTCATAAGGGATCTTAAATCATATATTATAGCTAGCAATGCACAAATTATGGCTCTATACGAGACACAATTCAACAGTTTCAATTTTTTTTGAAAGCAACTGTTTACTAAAAATTATCGGAATCAACTATTCTATTTTTCTATTTGAAATAGTTTCGTCCTCTTCCACTGTGTCTCTTTATATTACATCTTGTTTGAAAAGACTATTTCTTTTTACTTTATATACAACAGTATTCAAATAATTGTGATTTTACAAAAACTACAAATAAAATTATAAGATGGTTTAAGTTTTGTCTCCAGTTCCCTTTTTCATGAGTTTTTACATCAAGAGCCCACAATACTTACATTATTTTGAACACTGCTAATAAATATCAAAAAAGATCATCCTATTTCTATTATCCTTATATTTCCCTTTGAAATAGTTTGCTCTACTACTATGCCTGGGTTGTTCGCATGGCTTTTGAAAAGAATTTTTCCCAAATACGGTCTCTGAAAATAAATGTTTGTATGGGGCCTCTCTGTCTGGTGCTCTTGAATATGGCCTTGGGACATCACAGAAAGTCTCTGTTAACATTCCCATTCTGAAATGGAAAAAAATGAACTTTGAAAATATTGATACATCTAGAAGTAAATAGCTCTTCAAGAATAAAACCAACTACACAATTACTGCATCGGTGAGAACAGAGCAAGTAAGAACCGGAAGTGATTGTGCGATTGCGAGAACATTATAGTTTAGTATACAAAGTACGAGGCGCTCATCTGGGGAATGGAAAAAAGGCAAGATGGCGCCAGTTTAGAGCACATGTTTCTCAATTAGTGTTCTACCGCTCCGCGGTTTAATGCTTTCATCAGCGTTGTTCTATAGTTACCTTGAAGGTGAATATTCAATGAAAGATTACGAATAAATGCGTTGGAACAAGTTGAGAAAGTTTATTTCGGCTTTTATCTTGGTGTTTATTAAATTCTACTGAAATTACGGACTGGACAACCCAGTACAGTAAAACACTAATTTGTGTGGTACATGGAACTCAGAACTCTCTACGAGTAAATATTAACGAGTGGTGGATAATTTGAAGCACTCAAGTGAGTTATAACCAGTTCATGTTGCAATTGCTAATTGGTATTGATTGAATGAATTTGGATGGTTTATAATTGCAAGTGCGACCTGTCGCAAGAAAACAACCGCCAAACCGTGAGTACTTATTGGTTTTGTCTTTGAAACTGTGTTGCCAGCCAACATTTTATGACAGGAACTGTATTGCCAGCCAATACTACTACAAAGTTTAATTATACGAGTGTATATAACTTTGAAACTGTGTTGCCAGCCAACATTTTATGACAGGAATTGTATTGCCAGCCAATATTACCATAAAGTATAATAATATCAGTGCAATTAACTGAGAAACCGTTGCCAGCCAACATTGTAGCACATGAACCGCATTGCCAGACAATACTACTGCTAGGTGTAATAGTACCCATCAATTCATAGTAAGTATTAAACCTTCAACTCAACATGAGTGTGGACGAAAAGAAAAAGGAGAGAAGTAGAGCAAAACAACAAGTTAGAATTGCTTCACGAAAATTAACAAGTGCGATAGTCAGGGAGGAGAGTTTTGAAACTTTGAAAACTTTGATGATAGAACTGGACAGTGTGTATGATATTTTTTGTGACACCAATGAGGATTATGAAATTGTTGTGTTGGATGATGAAAATAAAGACCATCGAGTTGTTAATGGAGAAGACATTCCGACATACAGAGCAAATGTGATGAAAATTTATGAGGAAGCAAGAAATTTGTTTATTTCTGAAAAATTAGCTCACCAACAAATTGAGACAGCTACTAAGGACCAGCTACAGTCAGTACCCTTAGTTCAGGACCTTAATGAAAATGTAGATGCCATTAGTGATGACAGTCTCGCATCAGAGAATGATACGGTTCCTATGCATGCCGTCACTGCACAACATGTGTCAAGTCAAACTTTATCTGTCACACCAACCAACCAATCAGTAATCGCTGCCACAAGTCTACCCTCATCATCATATATGACAATCGTAGCAACTAATTCTCCAACTAGCTCATTTATGCCTTATCAGTTACCATATACAACCTTGAATAATGGAACTTTATCAGTTCAGCCATTAGTTAATGTACCAACCTATTCTTATCCAGCTGGTCCAGTTTCTATAGGATGCTCAGTTACCTCAAGTGCTAACAGTGCAAATATAAATTTAGGTCAAACACCCAGCAACGATCACAGTGTTTATGTTACCCCAGCCACAGGAGTGCACCCCTCCCTAGCTTATCCTACCCATGCTAATTGTTCACAAGAGCAGACTTTGTCACCCAGTCTTACTATCCCCACAAGGCCTGATGTGCGATTAAAGAAAATGTCTCTACCTACATTCTCTGGACTTAGGAAAGATTGGCCAGAGTTTAAAACAGTTTGGAAACAGTTAGCTGAAGCTGCCTACTCAAACAAAACTGCGCTGGCACATGAATTAAAGAGATGTGTGAGAGGGGAAGCAAGTCAGAGAATAAAGTCTGTGTATGTCACTAAGCCAGAAGCTTACAACTCAATGTGGAAAAAGTTGGAGGCCTACTATGATGACACGAGTGCAACTGTACAAGTGGCTTTAGAAGATTTGCATAAGCTCAAACCTGTCTCAGAAGGAGATTACAAAGCTCTAGTTGAGTTTGTCGACATTGTCGAGTCGTCTTTTAGTCAGCTTGAAGAATTAAATCAGTTGAACACTCTCACAATGAGAGATGTTGATTATGTAAATGGACTCTTGCCTAACCATTTGAAGATCGAGTGGATTCGCAAGTATCATGACATGAGTGTGACACAAAAACTCCAACCATTTAAACCCTTTATGAAGTTTCTAGAGAGAGAAAGAGAAGCAGTGGCTAGGTTAGCTGAGAACCAACCAAGAAGAAAGAGAGCGCCTGATCAACCAAAAGCCACCGAGCACCGTGGTAAAGGTTCGGCCTTTTATGGTTCTAGTCAGGATGCCAAGCAGTTTTACCATTGCGCATTTCATAGAAAGGACACTATAAAACATTCTACATGTGATTGTAAGGAATTTCAGAAACTGTCAGTTAAAAGAAAGTATGAAGTTTTGAAGCAAGTGAGGGCTTGCTTTGTTTGCTTCGGCGACCACATGAAGCAGAGATGTCCTAACAAGAAACCCTGTAATCTGTGTGGAAGTGAAGGTCATCATCCATTATTGTGTCAGTCTACGATTGAAGAGAAAGGGAAAAACTCCGCTAACCATGTTCATGTTGAAGCAGCAGCTCACGCTTCGCAGGCAGCAGGCCTGGCACTTTACCCAATTCAGCAAGCAACTGTGTGCGGTACTGGAAAAAGTGTTACAATATTTTGCGATAGTGGTTCTGACACCTCTTACATCACACACCGTGCTGCAGACAGGATTAAAGCAAAGAAGTTGAATAACTACATCCTGGGTGTAACCACAATGGGTAAGGTACAGAAGACTTACAGCACCAAGCAGTACGAGTTCTCTTTGCAGACAGTTACAGGAAAGAAAGTGCAAATTGTTGCATATGGTATGGACAGTGTTACAGGTCCAGTTAGTCAACCAGACCTTAAAACTGTTGCACAATTATTCCCTGATTAAGATGAAAACTCTTTACAAAGAAAGTCCCCCACGGTTTTACGCTTCGATCAGCAATGTTCTATAGTTACATTGTACCTTGAAGGTGAATATTCAATGAAAGATTCCAAATAAATAAATGGAGTGCGTTGGAACAAGTTGAGAAAGTTTATTTCGGCGTTTATTTTGGTGTTTATTGAACTCTACTGAAATTACGGACTGGACATCCCAGTACAATTACTTACCCAATCCATGCAAGCCAACTGGATCCTCTTCATAAAAGTTTTGCCTCCAAAGTTGAGTCTTTTTGATGCATATATCAGAATCAAGTTGTGAAAGGAGTCAATCCAGTATGTATCTCTGCACTAAAAATTCAACAGTAAAGGAAGTTTCAATAGAGGAAAAAAGAATATTTTGAAAGCAAAACATAAAATTGTAACATCTTACTCTATATTAGAAATGTAAACTGTTTTACAATAAGTAATGTTAGAGAAATGCAGTGTAAATGCACAAAGTTATACATAATATATTTTTTGAGAGAGTACCACATAACTACATATCTTCAATGAGAATGATTATGTAAATATATGATTATGTAGAATTATCAACATAAAAATCAAAAGAAGATATTTCATGACTTCAGAACATTCATTGCTATTGTCAATATTGACTCATTGTATATCATAGAGAAACAGCTTTAGTACTTACCCTCATGTAGCCCTTTGGATTCTTGTAGATAACTATGGCAGCTATTGCCTTCTCATGAGCAGTAATTGCCCCAGGATCTTCCACCTTCTTTCTTGAACACACATAGTCTGGTTGCTAACAGCGGGCAGCCTCCAGACACCCCTCATGTCTTCCCTTTATTTGGGAAACAAAACAAAAACTAAATATAACCTCTCGTATATTCTTTTTTACTCGATAATCAATATTCAAATCAATGTGAGTTTACAAAAATTACAAATAAAATTTGGATGGTTTATGCTTTCTCTCAAATGTCCCTTTTTCATGAATTTTTTTAGAACAAAACACTACCCAACACAATTTTCATATCATTCTGGACACTGACAAAATTAATAGCAGAATAGATCATAATCTTGTTTCTGTTATCTTGCATATCCTTTTTTACTCCATGCATGTAATTACGGGAAATATGCTTTAATGTGGCATTTCAAACAACTGTCTGATGAAACTATACAAAGAAAAAGTTTTCAGGTTTATGAGACTGAAGTAATAAATAATTATTAATAATATTATTTTGGGGAATAAAAAATTACAAAACGGTTTTTTTTACCTGCTAATGCTGAGATATATTCATGAGGTACCTCTTAAACTCCTTGAAATGTTTCATGTCATCAATAAATGCATCAATATACAACATAATAATAATAATAATAATAATAATGTTTATTCAAAATTTCTACATATGACAGTCATAAAACTGAATCGCGTAAAAATTTACAAAGTTAAAAATTACATATTGAGTTACTATAAAATTATATTATGTTAAAAATTTGCCATAGCCGGAAAGAAACTATTCCTAAAACGATTTGTGCGAGCCTTAAGTGGCTGAAAATGGCGTGGCCTTCTTAAATTATACTTATATTTATCTTATATTACGAGAAATGGGTCAATTTTTTAGGGCGCATTAACTCCAATTAACAGCATAACTATTAGTAATCAAATTTTTTTTACGATACTCAAAGAATTTAATCGGTAAAAAAATATAGTGCTTTTTTTAGCTATATTTAAATACTTCGTGTGGTATATGCAGTTACAATTGCATTGTTCTTTGAACTCCTATAATTTAATCCAGTTGCAGATGTCAGATATTGGTGTGTTTGCAAAATTAGGTAGTCTTTTATTCCAGTTCATGTTCCAGTTCTTTTTAAAAGTTGTTGTTTTTACAAAAGAAATCTTTAAAACAGGAGCCTATCTCAGTCATTACGTTTAAATTAAGTCAAAAAAAGAAAAAAAAAGAACTGCTTCTACTGCAAGTTGCAATAATGCTCATATGATACTGAGCCGTCTAATTATCATTTTCTTTTATAAAAAGAAGCGTTCAAAAAAAGTTTAATAATTATTCTCATGTTTGAAAGTTTTTGGAGACATACTTTTGTGTTACCATGCAGTTACAACGCAGGTAGCTCAAGCGATAATGAACGACATTGCTATGAGCTAAATAATCATAAAACTTAAATAAAAATTATTAAGAGTTTAATATTTTATGAAATATACACTTCTGGACAAATTGAATGAAGCCTTTACATTACGATTCCGTCTCCTTGAACCCTTCTTCATGCTTGCAGTGTATCTTGATATACAATCTGAATTTTCACTTGTAAACTTCCCGACAATATTGGTTAAGAGAGTGGGGTAGGGTGTTTCATTTCATTATGTTCGAAAGTGTAGTGCGCTTCATATAAAACATCTTGAGTTAAAATGGGTGTGGTTTATTAGTGACAGATTAGTGTCCCGTCAAGGGCGAGTCAATGATTCTCATCCGCTAAACACTACGGAAACTGGAGATAAGCACCGGCTCCAATGGACCACTTAAGCTCATAAATGGTAGCTTAATCGTATTTCATTGTACTACAAGAAAAACAAAATGTTGGAAAAAAACAAAAACAAAACACGAACACTATGTATACATATGTATTACAAATGGTATCCGCTTGTTTGTCATCTGTCTATAACATTTACCAGTCCATGATTATATAGCTTTATTAATTTTATTTCTGCAAAATAGATTATTGTTAAAAGCTTTTCTTTGGGTTCAGGATTCCAGCATATTCCGCCAGCACTTGAAACGGCAAAGAAGCTCGCAAAATACTTTTTAGTACAAGGAGAGGCAAAATATTGGAAACCACATGAAATACCTGAAAAGAGACCCAAGCGACAAGCAAAATTTTTGCCATATGACGTGCTCTTTATGATCGATACTTCCAGCTCGATATCACGGGAAGAACTTCAGCGAGGAATCGACGCTGTTAAGAAACTTATTCCCAGGGCACGGCCCGACACAGTCTATTCCTGCATTACATTTTCTAGAAGCGCATCTCTGAGGTTCCCCTTCGTCAGCAAAGATGATGCCTTAAAGTTAGTATCATTTTAATATAATATTATTATCATCAATGTTTTCATGTTTTGTTATTAACTGATGGAAAATTGACCCTTAAGCAATATATGGAAACTGAAATGAGTTAAATGTCAGTATGAACCAATAATGTTTCGTGCTGTTTGTACTTATCATCCCTATCAAACCTGGGAGTTTTAGAGCTCACTCAGCTTGGTACAAATTGCTTATTGTGTTGTAAGTGACTAATGATCGATGGATGAATAATAATAATAATAATAATAATAATAATAATAATAATAATAATAATAATAGTAATAATAATAATAATAACAATAATAATGATAATGATGATGATGATGATGATGATGATGATGATGATAGTAATAAAAATAGTATAAGATAAAAATCAGTCAAAATTTACTCATACTTACTTTTATATTGTTTCAATCACTCAAATCTGGCTTTGAATTTTAATCTGAGTTAAGGAAAGAAATATTTCATCTGTGTCAGCTACATCCCGTCGCGCTTACAAATTACTTTATGTTTCTCTAGGGAGACTTAGTCTGTTTGTTTGCTGCCGTGGTGACGAGGTTTAATAATGTTTAAGTAACACGCTATGACGTAGAGAACACAAAGAAAGTGTTAAGAGAAACTGAGTCGAAACGATTTCCTCTCTGCTTTTTCAGAATTCTTTTGCGTCTTTCCAACTGACAAATTTATTCCGTATTGGTGTGCGTCTGTTCAATAATATATCATGGATGACGTCAAACTGTGGTAAGAACAAGAAAGTGGCAAACGAGGCGATAGCCGAGTGTGTAACGGATGTTCATTCCACAGTTTGACGTCCTCTATGATCTATTACTAAACAGACCCACGCCAACGTATTTGTTTTATATAAAAAAAAATTAAAAACTTTGTAAATGTGACGTCAATTGTGCGTCTGTCCCCTACTGATAGATCATAGGAGAGAACCAATGAAAATGGGAGTCCAACTTGGGTTTTTACATAAAACTCGATAAAAATATAAGCAACGCTGCTTTTAGAAAATTATTTTGTATAATCGATTTGCGTAATCTCAAAGCTTTTTACCAAGTTCAGGCTAATTTCAAATGCGTAGGCGTGACAAACGTCATGTCGTGACTTCTGTGGATTGTTTAGAAAATGGTACTAAGTCAATTAGAGCGCACATTTTATAGTATCTGTTTTATATTTTTTTTTCGTAGAAAGCTCGACATGCTCGTGTATAGAAGAGGGAAAACGAACACGCAAGCTGCTTTGGAGTTGGCTCGTGTCAATGTTTTCAACTACTCCTCTGGTATCTCTGGTTTACGTCGTAAATCCTCCAAACGAACACTCATTGTAACGGACGGCCAGTCGAACATCAAACATCACTTAACCCTTTATTATGCGCATCTTCTCAAGGAAATGGGTGTTGAAGTGTTTGTTATTGCGGTTGGGGATCACATAAAGGGAATAAACGAAATCGTTGGTCTCGCAAGCTCTTCAGATGCCCATTTGTATCGCGTCGGCAGCCATGACCAGCTTTACGAAGTCGTCAAGTTCATTCCTAAGTGGGAAAATCTGCGACAGCATCAGAACAGATTGTGGTTGAATAGTATGACGTTTAAGGACAATGATTATTATTAGAGTAATTTTGGCCTTTAACTAAGTTAAACTGGCTTTGACTTGCTCAAAGTAGAATGTTGTATGGCGCACTGAAATTTACCTACGTTTGGTTGGTTTGTTTTTGAATAACACCTTCAGAGTTTTGCTTCTTTTACTTGATATCTTATGAAAAGATAAATTGTATGTATTAAGTAATGGTCGAGTAAGAAGTAGGCAGGTGGAAATCTGCTAATTGCGGATTTGCTTAAAATATCAATAAGTTAAGCTTTGAAATCAGCAAATTTCCTTCATTTCAGATCACTGAACACAGTAACTCAATCTTTTCGTAGTTTTTCTAAAGGAGCTTTATGGCTGCATAAATTATTTAACATTACTTTAAATCAACCTTTCATTACATTTTATTTCAAATTCATATTGTACACAGGTTGAAGTTTATTCTCGGAACTAAAATCCAAACACCTGCATGGTGTGGGAAAATCTTAACATTCGGGAAAAGGGAAATTCAAAATAACTTAAAACGTATGGAAGTTGCCTATTTCTCACTGAGAGCATTATTGATTTTACTGTAAACTTTGCGGCAAAAACCTCGTTATGTTTTTAGTTACAATAGGAGGTCACCAGTCGAGCTGGAATTAAGACTGCAGAGACTCCGTTACCCCTCAGCCATTTTTCCATGCTCCCGGGTCCCTTGCGATGTCCAAGCTTTGATTTTCTCTTGATAGAAGTATAGCTTTAAGGTCACGATAAAAAGTTATATGCTAAACTTGCAGTTTGTAAGAAGAGAAAAAACTGCAATATTAAACAAAAGAAAACAAAAAAAAGATAACAATTATCATTAGCCCCAATTTGAAATGGCAAGCTAGATCTTATGCTATCTGGCTGGTGTAGCCAGCCATTAACCACACAGGGCCAAGTTAGTCAAAAGCGGATTAGGAATAACTGTTTGATTTTTAATCCATGTTACGTTTTTTTTGTTTCTTGTCTTGTAAGAGACTGACTTGAACTGTAATTTTGAGAAAAACATTTTTTTCCTTGAAAAATCTGAACAGTATTCATTTTTATAAAATCGTAAATTGCGGACATTGCTGTTTAAATTCTCGCTCAACGTAGTATGAAACTTTTACCCAGCCACTGAAAGCGCGGCCTTATCTAAAACTCAGTTAGTGATTAACTTTTTATCACTACTGAAGTTTATGATGAGTAGATAATGTCATTTTCCTTGGTCATCAGGAATTAAGTAGTCATTTTTAACAATGCATGGCTCCTAAAACATTGCGGACTATATTGAAAATAATAATTTAACGTTTTTATAGTAAATAAAAGAAACAACAATAAAATATATATGATTTGTTAATTTGATATACTTTTCGCATCACCAGGGTCCACAAAAATATATCTGAAATATTTGGAAATTACTAATCAAACTACCAATTTTTTGTCTTTTTACTTCACTTTAGTAAAAACACAAACGCTAAAAATTAAACTGACATCATTATCCAAGTGAAGTAAGAAGGTTCAATATAATTCAAACAGTGAACCTTCTTACTTCACTTTGATGATGATGTCAGTGACTTCGAAGCGTCAGTTTTTAGCGTTTTTGTTTTTACTAAAGTGTATTACCAAAGTCGTCTTGATTAAGATTCTTTTTACCTCAATTTATTGTTCATTGTAACATCAAATGGAGAGCTTGTTTGATATTTTCAGATTTTTCATATGTAACTGAAATAAAAAGTATACAGTCTTAGATCTTGGCCGGTTAGCATCGGGAATATATTTGAGGAGTTTGATACGAACAGAAGTTTAACCCTAAAGAAAAGAAAAGGTCAAAATTGTGTCGACTTTCAAGTTTAAATCTCGTTTACATTGTTTGAAACTTTGTACAAAGAAAGTATAACATTAACAGAAACAATTTCAGATATAGAAATTCATATACAAAATATATTTAAATAAAAACGGTATGGTGTTAAATATGTTCAAAATGCACGCGCACTCTGAAGCTGAGATTGTAAATTTACCTATTAAAATAGGTTAAATTTACACAGCTATTTTACTATCAAAAAACGTTGTCAATTAACCGTTTTCATGATCACCCCTTCGATAATACGAACGTTTTGTTTATTAAGACATCTCAAAATAGTTTAAGTTCAATAAGTTGTAATCGTATAAGGTACCTTTGAATACTTGGAGCCAGCGTGCATAATATATTTCTAGAATTACACAATTTAGGGTTTTATTCAAAACAAAAACTGGATTTTTGTAGACTGCACTTTCCACCACACTGTCAAAACAAACATTACACAACTGTCAAACCTACACGTCTGTTAGTTCGTTGATTGCGATTAGCTCGCGCACACTAGAAAATAAACAAGGTTTTGATTAACTGCATGCACAATTCCTTTTGTATTACATGGTTTGCTCTACATGTGAAATAGGATACCCCTAGGGGGTAGGGCTTCCCTATACTAAAGGTAGGAAACCCTATATGGTAGGGCCAAGTTTGGTATACATAACACCATGTAAATCAAAACTTTGAGCTTGCTCTAGAGGGTTGGGTTATTATTTTGTATTTAGCTCGTTAAACATGAGTATATACAGTATGTATATACAGTAAAAACAGCGTGAGCATAAATTGTGGTTTTCAAACTAAATCAAAATATAATCCGCGCCAAATCATCGTTTGACAGCTTCCAAAGATAGATAAAGACTAATCAGACGTTCTACAAGTAATGCGTTGCAAATTTCTGAATCAATCTTTGTTTGGTCATTCAATGAATTTAAAATTGCATTTAAATCCAAGACAAGATCAATCCCTAGTGTATCCTTGCAAGCAATTTGAGAAACAGTTGTTTATGCAGTATTTTTCTTTCGGCGAATATACAAGGACGTCATGAACAGAAGTTCGAAGTGCCTGCCATATTTTGTTTGATAGACGTTTACATGTTTGTGGTTTAACAAAAGTCTGCTCATGTAAACAAAGCGAACTCCTATCCCTGTGGAGAACAGTGCCCATCCCCTTGCCAACACTTTCCACATAGAACTTCCGCAACTTTACCCCAACCAGGTAAGGTGCCCGTACTCCCTAGAGGCATTTTACAAAATAAATCATGAAATTTTTTTTTTTTAATTTTTTTAAAGTTTTTATACCTTTGTTAGTAACAAACGCCCAAAATACATGTATATTAACCACCATCTTTTTAAAGTGAGACTTGTTTCATGAAATTTAAAATCCTTGCATGCGTTACTTTAAGTTTTAGCCCTGGACGTTGAACCACTTATTCTTAACTTTGGTTTTCGAAGAGATTGATACGTTACAAGCGTTCAGGTAACGGTTAAAATGAATATCAATATTTCCAATTTATAGATTATTCATTACTTTGACTACTTTGTGACATAGACTAGAATTAATGTTATTTTTTTTTCAATACCTGGTATCTCAATAGCATATTTCGCGGATGAGTATACCGTGAATTCAAATATTTATGATGAAGCTATACTGATTCGAATCATAACTTAATTAATTTGAAAGTTGAAAGCGTTCAAAAAGATAAAGCAGCTTTACGATTGACAGCTGCCTCCAAATCAGTAAAGGTATTAGGCATTGGCGAACCAATCTTAAGTGTGCTTGCTTTTGGTTCTTCTTTCTCCGTGTAACCGATGTCCTTTTCCTGTTCTACTTCTTTGATCTCTGAACTATCTTTTTTTGTTTCCGAGTTGTCAAAAATATCATCTTCCTCGTCTGGAGCACTGTTAAATGATGGGACTTTGTAGTAATCCCGTGATTCGTCCAGGACACTAAAATCAAGGTATGGGTTTTCCCTTGACATCATAGATTCAAATGAATCTCTTATTGACTGGAATGAGGGGCGATCCTCTGGGTTCTCTTGCCAGCATTTCGTCATCATCTCATATCTTGAGATTAAAAAAAGAGGTAACGATATAAATGGATACACATAATGTTATTTTATTTTTACAAATATATTTGTATCCTTAATGATATCATTGGCTTGAGTAATGTAGTTTATTGTAGGGCTCTATGAAGATTATGTCGAAGTGTACACTGTTTCTCAATAAAGCGTTTCGAATTAGTTTATGTAGAATTCCTTACTACAAAATGCTATCTGAAATGTGCCAGACCTTCGCATCTACGCTTAATTTTTGGATTTTTTCCAACAATTTTTTTAAAAATCGTTTTGTACATTATATCAGAGCAATTCCATCAACTATCAATATTTAACTATTGGTCTAACACAAAGAGGCCTAATACGT
>JAOCPT020493459.1:0-12496 GCA_026546935.2 Palythoa grandiflora
AAAATAACATGATCAGCGACAAAATGAAATGCTGTAAATAAAAATGAAAATAAAAACCGCATATTTAGTTTGATAGCAAGGCACAAAGCATACAGAATCGCTGACAGTTTCTCGGCCTCATTTTCTCACGAGTTCTAAATATAGTAAATTTTGGCCTCCATGGCTTTGCGGGCGGTCGCTAAGATGTCGCTGTCTGCGCAGGTCCGTGAATTGTGTTGGGCCGAGAGGAGATAGGCAGTTAGTTACCCTTACTCGACTTTCCCTCTCGTCCGAAATAAACAAGAAAGAGCCGTTAATGAACCCTTGTATATGATGATTGCTTCCAGATTAATGATTACTTTTAAATGGTGATTTTTTCCTAAGTCGTGAATTGCATTAGTTTTTTGATGGACTTATTGCTTCAATATTCAGTGTTATTTTAAAACCCCACTGATTATTTTGCACGACTGTCTTTTGACTTCCACCCCCCTCTCCCTCCCACACCTATCACTTATCACCTATATCTTATCTCGTCCCGACAATTTAGCCAGCACTTCAATGGCTTTCCGATGACGCTGTCATATTAAGCGCGTAAACAACACAAGACACGCACGGGCTGTTCAACTTTTGTTTTAAATTTTGAAATTTTTTGAGTTTTGCAATGCTTAATGGCTTAAAAGAATTTGGAATCTTTGCTTGCTATCAAGTCCTTAAAAAAAATCAGTATTTCATCACTACAAAAAAGCGTTCTCGCTGTTGCTTTCGGATTTTAATAATGCTCCATTTAGCCTTGGGTTAAAGCCTAGGCGGCAAATTTAAAATATCAAGTCTACGCTTTTTTATGAAGCATATTATAGGTGTTTGAGAATATATAACCCGAGTTCAAACCTTAAATAATGAACCTATGAAAACCACCTTTTAATATGCTCAAACAAAGACTTGAACTGTTATAATTCTTGCTTCTACTATAAATAGTTCGCCATATAATGCCTTAGTAAATTGTATTAACTTCCAACATTTCACTTAACATCTGAGTTCATTAAATGTAAGCGGTTCGAGTTTATGAATATAATTACGACAACAACGGTTCCAAAATTCCGACAAAACACTCCATTTAATTTTCACCTTCATTTTGTAAGCCACTTTGCTCCATTACATTGCATCAAGCTGTAATACTCACAGTCCTTTCAAAGTAGGTCCAGAAAGATTTTTCAGTAATAACTGAGTTCATTTGATTCGGCTTGTGTTTAAGTTTATAGCTTTGTTCGCTGTTATCGATGATCAATCGAAGCGAAAGTCGAAGGCGTCTGCCACAGTTACATACGAACAACTTGTGTCTTTGTAATCTGTTCGCGTTCAAGATACACGTTTGCTACACTTCAAAAGAAAAGACGTGTGAGTCTACGACGAGCTGCATGTGCATTTGTGAGTAGTTTGAGCGTTCCGAGGAAAAAACTAAGGATAATTGCAGCCCAAAATAATCACTTGTTATTTCCACCACTAATCCGCTGCTACTTTCACATCCAGCACTCTTGCCCTTGGAAAAAACCTCGTACTCGCTTGTGATGTGATGTAGACGTCCGAGCTAGCCAATCACACAGTGCACGACGTCATTGTTAATCCATATTTGGCATTCTTGCGCAAAAATTGCAATTTCTAATGGACACCACAGAAAAAACCAGGCCCATTTTTAGACTGCATTGCCACAGGCAACCCAGTAATTAATTCAGGGAAAGAACACAGAATTTTGCTAGTAAATTCTTACTTTTTTGTTTTAAATTTTAAAAAATGACCAGTGATTATGTATCATTTAGTACCATTTTTTAAACGTCTCTCCGGAGCCTTGCTGTACCGATTAGCATAAACTTGTTAATTACTGAACACTCGCTTGGTATTTATCACAGACCATTAAACGTATATATCACTGGAAAGCTTATAAAATTCTCTAAATCAATATATATTTAAATCATATTGATATATCTTTTATCGTAAGAACGAATTGATGCTCTACTTTCGATTTCAATTTTTGCCTTTAAGATCAACAGTAGCTCAGATCTTTAAGGTGGCTCCTAAGTGCCATCCATGATGTACTACTTTTTTTCTTGCGTTGCCATTTTCGTTACGCTTTTTGTTGCCACTTTCGTTGCGCTTTTCGTTGCCGCTTTCGTTGCGCTTTTCGTTGTCACTGTCGACATAGGGAGCCTAAGGTTCCACTCATGGTATTTAGAAGCATTGCGGGCTCATCTATTCCCGTCCGCCACAGTTCCAGCTGGGGAAAGAGATGGCTTTATAAAATGTTTTTCAAATGTTTTGCTCTGTTCCGTTTGCCTTGCTTCTTGTTACAACAGCAGAGGCAGTAATACCTGACTATTTGCCTATTCACGTAGCACTGCCTATTCACATAGCACTGCCTATTCACGTAGCACTGCCTATAAACGTAGCACTGCATATTCACTTAGCACTACCTATTCACCTAGAACTGCCTATTCACGTAGCACTGCCTATTCACGTAGCACTGCCTATTCACGTAGCACTACCTATTCACGTAGCACTGCCTATTCACGTAGCACTGCCTATTCACGTAGCACTGCCTATTCACGTAGCACTGCCTATTCACGTGGCACTGACTATTCACGTAGCACTGCCTATTCACGTAGCACTGCCTATTCACGTAGCTAATATTGATAGAAACGAAGCCATCGAGAGCTATTTTAGCCTTGGTTTCAGCGCGTCTAAAATTCTCAATTTCCCTCTTAATGTTCATGGAATTCGACTTAGCATGTGGCAGTTAAGGAGAATTCTGAAAAGTCTTGGTTGTAAAAGGAAAGGGGAGCCAACTGACTTTGGTATCATTGTCCATACTATTGAACAAGAACTGAGAGGAAGTAGAAGCGTTATTGGTTATAGGTGAGAACTGTTGTTATTAGTCACATTAACATTTTCAACAGATTTTGACATAAGCCTTACATTTAACTACACATTTATAGTACACATTTATAGTTTTTCAAGGTTTATGTCAAAATTTGTTGAAAATGTTAATGTGATCAATATTGACAGTTGTCACCTTTAACCAATAATGCTTCCACTTCCTCGAAAGCTTCGAAATTTAGAAACAAATGACTGAATAAATAAGCATAAATCTTTGTTGGAGGTCTTTTGAAATTTTTGACCCATGCCATAATTGACCTGAGTATAAGATACAATTACAACAATATTATTTTAGTCCTTACCTTCTGCGAAATTCCAAGGTTTTATTATCTCCTGTACGCTGAGGTCATTATTCCAGATTGCCAAATCATCAATCTCCCCATACAGGTGTCCTCCCACATAGTAAACACCAGATTTACTCAATGTTTTCTTTGGCAATAGATACTTTGTATCATTACAGTTTGTCCACCATTTTTCCCACATTGGCCACACGAAACTACCATCTAAATAGAAGTTAAGTTTAAATTCCTGTGGGTTCCACTTAAATGCGACGTGCATCCACGTTTTCCGATATAGATTGTACGTGTAATAGCAGCTTTGTTTAGTATTATTCACGGTAATTGAGAGTCTGCTACTTCTTGGTAAAATATACATTGATATCCCTTGAACAAAATTCGTTTGGGCATTCCCAAATATACGTTGTTTGTCGTTGCTGTGATCAAATTTCAACCACATAGCTACAGTAAGTCCGGTCGTGCAACCTTTGGGGTTGTAAAGACAGTTACTTGTGTCAAAGGACGGCTTAAGCTTAATCCATGAGTTTTCTGAACTGCTAAACGCTATACTCTGTCCGTGAAGAGACTCCCTCTGCTCGACGTTATTGCCATTTGTCACAATTATTATTCCTGATATCTTGTCCTTTATTGTGGATATTGGTTTCTGTTCGAAATCCCAATAATGTTTTGCCGTGCTGTAGAAGTCTGCCACTCCATCTGTAATGTGTACCAGTTACAAAGTTAGTCTGGGATATTGATCCTTATAACTATTGTTTTTGTACAGCCCCGGAAAGGAGGGGAAGGGGGTTTTCAACGTCAGTTAGGATAGGAGAAGGCCGCCCGAGCTCTAAAACCCTGACCCTGTTTATGATATTACATTATACATTTCTATACCCTGTTTAAGATTGTTAGTATAAAATCACATACCGTATTTATTCGAATAAATGCCGCCCTCGATTAAACGCCGCCCTCGAATAAACGCCACACCTGAGAGCCAAAATATTAATAAATGCCGCCCTCGAATAAACGCCGCACCCTGGAACAGACAACAAACTAAAACATCAAATTTATGACGTTCACTTTTTACAAGCGCAGAGCAAAGTTGTTTAAAACTATAAGTTTAAAGTTTGAAAGGCAGTTTAAAGATTTCTTACGCGTTTGCAAGCGCAACAAGTAAAACTGTAAGGCGTGATTGGTACAGCCAGACAAAGAACTGTATCATTTTTCCTCTTTTTAAAGTAACGTTACCGTTGGTTGTTTAAAAAAATAAACAGCATTTGAAATAAACGCCGCCCTCGAATAAACGCCGCCCTCGAATAAACACCGCACCCAAATCATGAAAAATTTAATAAACGCCACGGCGTTTATTCGAGTAAATACGGTAGTAGGAATTTTTCAACTTCAAGATAAAAGTGGGAATAGTAGGAGAAGGGTAAAAAAAGTAGAAAAAGTAGGACCACATCATCATCACCATGATCATCATCATCATCACCACGATCATCATCATCACCATGATCATCATCACCATGATCATCATCATCACCATGATCATCATCACCATGATCATTATCACCATGATCATCATCATCACCATGTGCATCATCATCACCACGATCATCATCATCACCATGATCATCATCAACATGATCATCATCACCATGCTCATCATCACCATCATCATCATCACCATGATCATCATCATCACCATGATCATCATCATCGCCATGATCATCATCACCATGATCATCATCATCACCATGTGCATCATCACCACCACGATCATCATCATCACCATGATCATCATCACCATGATCATCATCACCATGCTCATCATCACCATGATCATCATCACCATGATCATCATCATCACCATGATGATCATCATCATCACCATGATCATCATCATCGCCATGATCATCATCATCACCATGATCATCATCATCACCATAATCAGCGTCATCCCTATCATTATTAAATTAACATTAATATTGATGAAAAGTGATATGACTAAAACATCCACGCAGGTTGCAAACCCAAGGAATTCACTTTAACAAAGAAACTTCTAAACCCATTTGTCCTTGAGATCGTACTAGTAAGACGCACAAGGCCAAACAAAATTGATTTGTTGGAGCACGGACTGTTTTCAAAATAATTCGGGTCGAAAAAAAATGAAAATAAAAAAATATATATGCAGTTTACATAATTCAGATCGTGTCAAGAAAGAAATAATTACTCTTTCAAAAAGGAAACTCCATCCTGTTTTTTTAAAACACGTTTAGTACTCAGAATTCGCAGCTATAAAAGTCAACTTTATGACATGACATTTTTAAAAACGTGACCAACCATCATCACCAAAGGCTTTATAAACAATAGCGTTACCAAAAAACGGTCATATGTACAAAATTACTCCATTATTTACACAGTTGATACGAAGGTATTTAGCTTCTACTTATTTTAGGAATTTTCAATTGCATATTGTGAGACAGAAATCGAAAAGCTGAACAACCAAAAACTGAAATTAATATTGAACGATCACACTTTTTTTGGATTTGGGAAAAATGAGGATCGGTTGGATCCGTGCCCCAACACAAATTGGTCTGGCCTAATGACAAACAGTGTACATTTAGTGGTATGTATATTCTTCCTAGGATGGCTCAAATTGTGGCACAGCCTTGCTTACAAGAATACAGCACTAAAGAGCAACTCTTATCATCATCATCATCATCCATCATTATTTTTATTATAGCAGCTGCTGACAAGATTGCGGAGGAAGAAAAAAAAGCTTAGCCTTCCTTCAAAAGTACTGTTCGTGTAAAAATACCCCTACCTGTTTTCTCAAGTAGAAGCATGTAGTTTGTCCACGAACCAAGATGGTGTCTGTCAATACCTATTGCTGCTTGGAATGCAGCAATCGCCTTTGCTTTCTGGTTCCAGTCAATGTACTAAGCAAACACAAGGGAGAAAAGCAATTGATGTAGTGTTGAACCAGAAATTGTGGAATAGTGAAAAAGAAATAGTTTACTTCAGTGTTTTTATTTTATGAAAACAAAGTAGAAAAAATGTCCGTATTAGTAGCACAGTATACACCGAATTAGCCCCTTTTTTGTGCTGCAGGGTGGTGCCTGCATAAATTAGAAACCTTGAGCAGTGAAGACGGCAACGGACGACATGAAAGAACAGTAGTCAATACAATAACTTCACGTTGGAATGCATCAAGCAAAGCACCTGCACGTAGTTGCCGCTAAAAACAGAATGTGAAAAGATCTTTTTGGAGTTCTTGGGACCAGGAGGGCATGGAAACAATGAATGTTCTCAGCATTTGTTTGCCTTCAAGGAAGGACATTTATCGTTTTCTGTTTACAAAACTTAAGGCGGAGAAAAGAAAAACCTAATGATCCGCTGAAAGAAGTAAAGAGCAAATCAGAAAAAATAAATTTTTTGTGAGCTGTTGTTGCTGGCGTTGTCGTCCTCGTTGCTTAAGGTCTCTATTAGGGACTTTAAGCAACTACGACGGCAACGCCAACAACAATGGCTCAGAAAAAATATATTTCTGATTTGCTCTTTAATCCTTTCTACGGGTCATTGGGGTTTTGTTTTCGCCGCCTTCAGCTTTGTGAACAGAAAAAGAGTAAAAGTTACTCCTTGAAGATAAACAAATACTGAGAACATTTTTGTTATCACATCCTCGTTGTCCCAACAACCTCAAAATAGGTCTTTTCACGTTCTGTTTGTAGCGGCAACAACGTGCAGGTGTTCAGGTCAATGCATTACAACGTGCGGTTATTGTGTTTACTATTCTTTGCCGTCGCCGTTGGCGTCGCCGTCCTCATTGCTTAAAATCCCTAAATGATAACGTCAAACCTCACGAATAAAAAGCGACAGAAAAAATATTTTTTCTTCCTAACTCGAGAATAAAATGAGGCATTTCTTTTGTTTTGGGACGACTGTAAAAGTTTGCACAATGAAAGTATTGCTTTTATCATATCATGTCATGTTTCTATCTTTATTTCGGGGAAGACGTTGTTGAAGATAAAATTATACACTGGGAGCCAGCGGCAATGCGCTCCTTTCAATCTGATGAAGGCTGCACAAGCAAGTAGCCCCGGGCACCCATAGTACAAAGATACTTGACAATTCAGAATTTCTGTTAGGACTCTTAGCTCTAGTAAACGATTTGCAGACCAACAACGATCTCGAGCAAAGATGTTGAAACTTTGTATTTATGCAGGACAAGACCCTAAACTCTTGACAAAATTTAAAGGATGGAGGATACATACCAAGTTTCCAAGGTTAAAATAAGCGTCGGGGTACTTCTTTCTAAACTTTATGGCATTCAGGTAGCACCGCTCTGCTTCCTGGAAATGAAGAGAACAACTATTTCTTCATAAATTTCAACCGTATCATGAATGGAGCTGACCTTTTCAACGTGACTTCGCCAGCACAGAACCTTTTCAGAGGACTTGACTTAACTTTATTATGTTGTCACCATAATTATCTTATTTACATTTTTTGGTATTATTATAAATATATAAATACAATAAAAGATGTGAAAAACAAATAAAATTAAATATCATTAATTGAAGGTCGGGAAATGAGCTAATGGCAAGACAGTTCAAAAAGGAACTATGTGGCTTATTAATTTTAAACTGTCTTTGTGATTATGTTAATCTTATAGGTATCAGTGTTTAAAGGGAGAGCGAATGCAAAGCGAGAAGACTTAAATGGAATTCATAAGGAATTAAAGGACTAAAATCAAATAATCATCCGAATCACACCAGGTTTAGAAAGCTTTCTTTTTATATAACACCCAGAAATAATTTTCTTTTTATATAACACCCAGAAATAATTTTCTTTTTATACAACACCCAAAAGTAATTTATTTGAACTTTATTGATTTCAGTTATATAGAAAGTTTACAAAAACCCATTTAACCTGTAATTAGCATAGAGCTAATCGAGGCAGGTTGAAAGTTAGATACAGGAATTATCAATACGTACTTCGCTCGTATTTAAACAAAGCAGTCAAAAATATTATACATAAAAAGAAGATTTGGGTTATTTAGGTATTCCAATTGAACCACTTCTTATTACAACCGAGTTCATCACATACAAAATCAAACAATACCCGTTTAACCATAATGGAGAAAATAAAATTTTGAGAGCCACTAAATTTTTAGCCAAAGGTGGAAAAATTTAGTTCGTTTTGCATTTGTACTTTCATCGTCTAGATTTTCAAATCGTATAATGTTTTGATCTTGTTGAACAGCTTCAGAGAATGTTTAAGTAATATTTGAAAAACGAGGGGGAATTTTTCAAATAACTTCCCCAACAAATACAATTGCACAATCAAGGTTGTAATTAGTGGTTCTTTTTAGAGTGCTAAGTTGGAATTCGAATACGACACCTAATCACCTAATTGCAAGGTTATAATTTGTTGTCTTTGTCAGTCACGGCTATCAGACACGTACTTGTTAGGTTTTCTCACTTTTTGCAACAACTGATTATAGTGAGTTTTGGTTCATAAATATGCAGATTAAGAAACATTTTACACATGTGTTTGAAAACAGTTGGAACATATGTGTTTTTAGAACTGGTGTTTGATTGAGTTTCTAAACTCATCCATCTGATGACAATAGCGATTTGTGGTTGGTTAATCAATACATGAATTATTTATGAGTTTGAGAACTTGTAATGAAAATCCTCACCTGTAACGTCGAGTTAGCACAGCTGTAACAGATGTTACGGGTTACGGCCCTTATCGACATCCCTGCAGCTCAATGAGGTCAAAGCAAAAGCTTTGAAGCTTGTCTCTAACTGCCGCTATACACCATGGACCATGTGTCTTGTAAGCATAGCACCAACAGAGAAGGAAAACTGGAGTACCCAGAGAAGAAACCTTGGAGTCAGATTAAAACTTACAAATCTCAGCTCATATGTATGAATCCCAGGATTTGATCCTGGGTTGTAGGACTTGTAGAGATGAGAGGAAAGAAACTTTGTTTACATCTCAGATGTATTTAGCAATAGCCATAATTTTATTACTAATTGGGGAAAGGGCTTAGATATTGTTAATGATGGTTGTTGTGATGATAATGAGAGGCAAGGTTGATGACCACTATGCCAACCTGACTCTCCAAAGAAAGTTTGAGGTACAGTTGTATTGAAAGATATCCAGCTGGCTCTGTTGATCATTCTGTATAGCTGTAGTCTGGAAGCTTGTCCCAAATAGGTATATCCAGGTTTGTCTTGAATCCGCACCCTGGTTCCCAGATCCTCTTGACTCCATTCCAGTTTCCATTTTCTGTATTCCAGGTTTTCTTTCAAGACTCCATTCCAAATTCCCCACTGTGGATTTTGTATACCCTTGACTTGATTCCAGATTGAACAGATTGTTTTCTGTCATTAGAATTTTGATGTTTCTCAGCGTATCCATTGTAATTTCACACTCAACTAGTTTGTCAATATAATTATATTAGCAAATAGTTTAAACCTTTCAGTTGACCTGACGATGTTGTCGGGATGGCAACGAAATGTTGTTCTATACTTCAGTTAGGTTTTATAATAAAATTCTCATTAGAATTCTTTTGTTTTAACTTTAGCCTATTTATTTTTTCAGGTTTTCAGGGTTAAGGTGTCTTCAACTAATTGGTGGAGAGCTACAAATGAAAACTTTTAGCAATACAATCAAACGTGTTGCAGAGGAAATGCAAGTGACACTGTTGAATACTAGAGGACAGGTAATGAGCTTGAAGAGGTGACATTAAATAGTTCTGTTCTTTAGTGTTGGGATTTATAAGCAAAAGGTTTATACAAATACATTAGGTAATTGATTTTTCAGAGATATGGATAGTATATTTTATTTTGTCTGTAGGATTCTGTAGAAACCAATTATTTTAGCTTATTACCCAAAGAGAAAGGGTTTTTGAACACTGCAAGCCTTCCCAAGTGCTTACTGAAAACCTTTAAGAAATAAGTCTCATTTAGCGTAAGAATTCATATTCAATCAACATTATAGAGAGAGTTATAAAACAACACTTTGGGAGCCTGGGTCAACTCTAAGGATCGACCCAGTAGCCATTCCATCCCGGGATGCGATCAGTCTGAATCTTCCAAAAGTTATTTCAAATTACCTTACATTGGTCCTTTTTCCAAAAAAGCGGAAATAAGATTCGATTTTTCGCCAAGAAATATTGTAAAGATTTAGTTATTAAGTTAGTTTTTTCTTCTTTCAAGGCCAGAAACATATTCAGTGTAAAAGATTTTTTCCCTGACAAACTCCGCTTACGAGTTGCTTACAAATTTTCCTGTGTGGGCTGTAGTGCTTGTTACGTTAGTAAAACCTCCCGACACTGCATTTAACACGTGTGAGCGAACATTTTTCATCGGATAGGAACTCTCACATTTGTAAGCATCTGTCAAAGCAATCAGTAAATTGTCGCAATCTCTGTACAGCGGATTGCTTCACTATCCTGAACTCTGCCTCCTCGGTTTTTCAATTACAAATTCAAAGAAGCTTTTCACATTCAATGGGAACAACCCTCACCAAACAAAAAAGTTTATCATATTAATGTAAGTCTCTCTATGTAATGCTAAGTTACTTCACTTTGCCGCAATTTTCTGTAATTTACATTTATCCATTGTACAAGTGACAGCTCTTAACAACAGATACGTTCAAGCCTTTTAATAACTTTTCTCCATTTTAAACCTTCAATCAAACTGAAGATGATAGAAGTTTCGATCGAAACTTGTCTTTAAAATGAAAAATGTTGTTCTGTTCCTCAAGCCTATTACTGAAAACCGTTTTTAAGCTAGAATAACTATTTTTTTAAAAAAATGAAAAACTGATTACCCAGAAATAAAAGCCCAGCCCATGCACAATGTCCAAGTTGGGATCCCCGATTATAGTGGTGGGAGACAGAAGTGATTACCTGTCTGCTCTTTAATTACGTGATCCTGTTTAGCTGTTACGACCGTTTGCCAAGATCCCAGCATCTGTCACAAAGTGTTTAAAGTGAAATTGAGATTACTGAAGAACCAAGCCAGTTGATATTGCAAAGATCCCTGCTAAGTTTGGTTACAGTAGACATCTTATTTTTTCTGTCTTGGCTAATGGGGAAAGCCATGACCCTGTAAAGTGTAATTGGAATATTAATTGAGAAAAGTAAAGTCTTAACAAGATGGAAATCAAAGCTTTTAAAACCCTCGTAGCGATGTGTAAAGTTACGTTCTTCAAAGCCCATCGACCGTAAAGGGTAACCCAAAGAAAATGGTTATGGTGTTATTGGAGTTATTATTGGTGGTTTTTATACATAGCACCAACTATATTTCGTCTGGTCCAGGAAACTGATAATACAAAAAAAGTGTTTAAATAATCCTTGGAATTAAAACTTGGCAACTTGCAGGTATATCAATGGCGACAAAGCTCTCCAGGTGTTAAGAGATGTGAATGGCTTATTCGAAGATCATTAAATGGTTTGTTCACTGGCACCTTTTTACTATTGTAGTGTTTCTGTATTCGTTTTTTTCGAAAATGAGTTGAGGTTTATTTCTCACGACCGTCTTTTCTTGGGCTTTTTCCCTATTTTCTTACTTTTTTATCATCTGTCTGCGTCAAAAAACAATTAAATGATTCATATATATTAAAGAACAATTTGAACAAAGATAGAAAAATAGAGTAATTGAGCATTGCCACAGTTGATTTCCAACCCTACTGTAACAGAAAGTAGTTAACAGATAGAAACACAGCTGGATAAGTTTTCACCTGTTTTGTTTGTTAGATTGTTTCCTTCGATTTTATTTTCTCGTTTCCTTCCTTCCTTATTTCCTTCGTTTCATCCTTCTTTTCTTCCTTTGATCTTTCCATCCATCCACTCATCCACCCGTCCCTCCATCAGACCATCCATTCACCCATCCCATCCCATCACATCCAGTCTTCCTTCCTTCCTTCCTTCCTTCCTTCCTTCCTTCTCTCCTTTCTTCCTTCTTTCCTTCCTTCCTTCCTTCCCTCCTTCCTTCGTCTTTCCTTTCTTCCAGTTATCCTTCCATCCATCCTTTTTTCCTTGCTTCCTTCGTTTCATCCTTCTTTTTTTCCTTTGATCTTTCCATCCATCCACTCATCCACCCGTCCCACCATCGGACCGTCCATTCACCCATCTCATCCCATCACATCCACTCTTCCTTCCTTCCTTCCTTCCCTCCCTCCTTTCTTTCTTTTTTTCTTCCTTCCTTCCTTTTGTCTTTCCTTTCTTCCAGTTATCCTTCCATCCATCCTTTTTTCCTTGCTTCCTTCGTTTCATCCTTCTTTTCTTCCTTTGA
>JAOCPT020493567.1:0-12496 GCA_026546935.2 Palythoa grandiflora
TTATTATTATTATTATTATTATTATTATTATTATTATTATTATTATTATTATTATTATTATTATTATTATTATCAAGTCTCAGCCTGAGCTTGTTCTTAAATTCATCTTAAATCGGTTTGGCAAATTTGAATCTCGTTCTTATAAGTTATTATTGTAAAAAAATAGCGTGTTTGCACAAAAATTCAGTTTATTTCCATCCTGTAATGACTTGTACACAGAATGGTACAGCATAAACGCAATAAAATTGATTCAGCTAGCCTTTTCTAATCTTTTTTTTGTAAATAAAATTAATTTTTTTATTGATAAATTGTGTGTGACGTTTTTGAGGGGGGTAGGGTGGTCTGACGTTTCTCGTAGAAGAAATCGATATGCATGACTTCCCTAATAGGCAGAAGGCAATATAAATAGCACAATATTAAAACGCGAAATGAGATTAAACGGGGACGAGTTTGTGGAATGGCCGCTTGGGTACGGGACAGTTGCTTATACAATCTGGAACAGAGTACATGAATAATTAAACCGCACCATTTGATTGCAGAAGTGTGCGTTTTGTCTGGAATGCCGAGGGGAAGCAGGGTTTGATATGTTTTGTTTGTGAACTGACACAGCAATTTTCTGGCATGGTATGGTATCTATAATGTCCAGAGAAGGGTTACAATTACAAAATAACAGTTTTCGTTTAGAAAAGTGTAAATTTTTAAGGGCTCGGCGCAATCTCTTTCTTCTCTCCTAATATGAGTGTCCCTACCTTCCATCCCCCTCCCCACCCCCCCCCCCCCCCTCCCCTCTCACCATCACCCAGGTACGGTCACCCCCTCCCTCCATCCTTTTAATTTTTTCAAAAAAAGCAGCCCCTGTCCAACCCAGGGAGACAGCAAAGTGGCTACCGTTTGTCATCGCCTTTCATTTGAATAGGCATTTTGTTTATATTATGATCACGACTTTTGATCGACAGCATAGGTTGAGTCTTTTAGGAGCATTGTTCCATACGGAATTGGAATCTGGTCGAGTATGAAGGGAAAAGTTTGCTGAAAAAACAAGTGCTTGGTTAATTCCTTGGCAACCCGTGACCCATGCAGCATGTATTGTGCGTGTGACTCTTAATTAAAGGCAAGGCCGCTAAGCTATTCCTAGTGACTCGTGGCGAGGAATCGTGGCAAAGGGCACGTTTATAATTTCTGTGATACCTCATAAGGTGTTTGAAGTCTTTTGGAAATGGTAAGTATTTGACAGATCTTGATTCTTCCCTCTCAAATCTTTACTCAAACTGAAAGAAATTTTTTAAGGGAAGCTCTTCCTTCCACTCAGACCACAGGACTTGTCGTGTTTGAATCATCCCAGACAGTCGTAGCTCTTTCCCAGTGGACCTGTTGAAAGGATCTTGTTAAAGATTGGCCAGAAAGTCTAGTAATGTCGTGCAAATCGAGTGAATGTCTTCGTGTTTTGGCTGTATTGTGTGTTAGTCGGTCATGTTTACGTGAACTGGTCTGATTTGCAAGCGATCGAGACTTCAAACTTTAGTTTTGCCCAAACTGTTTTAAAAATTCCAACATTGGGCTATTTAGCTATACTTGATTATATTATTTATGCTGCCTTTATTAAAGGACAGAATGATAGCACGGACAAATATTTATGGTTGAAAAAGGGTGAACAAAGCAAAGATCCTACATAGCTCATTTGTTTTGGTCGTAAAATGTAATAAAATGGTGATTAACTTCATCTGCATTTCTAGTGAAACAGTTCTAATGAGTAAATGTTGATATAAAAACTTGTACAAACTAGAAAAGGAAAACTACCAATTACTGTGGACTAAAGTCCTTCGTCAAAGTAAAGTTTAATGTAATAGTCTTATATACAAACAAAGAACTTTATTTATTGTATGAAATACAACATATATCAACATTTTTTGGTGGCCATTCAGTCTTTTCACAAGGAAATACACAGTGTATGGGATCAAGAGGGAGTGGCGTTCAAGTTGAGCTCAGTATTTAGTTTAATAATTCATTTTACTATTTAGAATTTTTCCCTACCATGATTACAGAATATGGTGCATATGCATGTTGCTATTATGTACTTGCAAGAACAATTTGATAGGTTCTGTTGTCAAATTAATTTCCTAAGGAGAATGCATTCTTTCCTCACACCAAAGAGTTTTTGCATATGTACAGTAAAGTACCTCACATTTTGAAATGGAAGAGTTTAAGGCAAAAATGGTGTGACTATCTATCTATCTTTGTATGTAGTACTGCATTCTCCCAAGGCTTATATGGAGAAATACAGAATTTTAAAGGAAGTTGGTATCCTGTTTTTTACAAATGTCTTCTACACTAACTTCAAGTAATGTAGATAAACAAATTATCATCGCTGTGGGAATTTGTAAAAGCTGACGTTTCAAGCATTAGCCCTTCGTCAGAGCATCGTGATGATAATTTGTTTATCTACATTACTTGAAGTTTGTATCTACTCGCCTATGCATTGAATAGTTTTTTAAAAACTATTTACTGAAAGTCTTCTACACTAAGACACTGACAATCTCCTCAAAAAACTAAATAAAAAATGAGTTTAGAATTGTTTTTTAGAGTGTCTCTAATGTAGTTCTGTAGTTTCAAGATGGAAAAAATTGGGTAAATCAGAAAATAATTTTTTTTACCTAGGCTTATGGAGAAGCAATTTGAATTGAACATCTATAAGAAGCTTCTTCAATCTTGTAGTACTTGTCTGTCATTATTTCAAAGAAAATGGAAATAGATAGCTCCAGAAGATCCCTCATAGTGTCAAAAAAAGAAAGTAATAAAAAATGTTTCACTCTGAATACAGTATTGTGTTAAGTACTTGATTCCATGCAATTTCAGCCATAGAATTAATTATTTCTGAAGAATTATGGACAATAGAATTAATGGCTTGCTTTTTAACAACTTTCACTAGTTATAAAGTTTAATTGTTGTTAAATTGGAAAATTCAAAACTATTCCCAATATTTTATAGAAAATGTTTATTGATGTTTTTTTTGTGTTACTACAATTATTGAAAGTTGTTGCCTAATAAAAAGCCTTTATAACCTTTTAGTCAGAACCTTTGCGAGTTTGCGTCACAGGAGCTGCTGGGCAGATAGCATACTCTCTGCTTTATGCAGTTGCTAAAGGAGACATCTTTGGCACCAACCAGGTATTGTCAACTATTAAAGTACAGTATTGCTATAAACTGACCTTTTAAATTCTCCAATCTTAAATGCAGCCTACAAAATACATTTAGCAAGGCAATAAAATAGTGTTGCACGTTTTTCTATCGAGTTTACGAAACATGCTATGAAATAGGAGAACAAGGAAGTGTATAGAAAAATGGAGGTGAAGATGACCTTTCTGCTTTCTGAGTGTTCTATGTATATATGTCACTAGCATGTTTCTAGAACTCGATACAAACACAAGGGTTTTATTACTTTTAGAAAATAGCTTGCAATTTGATTAATTTCAAAAATTTCCCTCAAGTTTGGGTTAAGTTCAAAAGCTGCAATGGTGTGACAGATGTCATTTCATAATTTCTGTCAATATTTAGAAAATGGGCCAAGGTCAATTGTAGTGCACATTTTTATAGCATCTTTTCTAAATAACTAGTTCATACACTCTTCCTTTACAGAGTGTTACAATACTTGCAAAAACTTGGCAAGTGCAAATCTAGGCAGTTATGAATAAGTTACACTGGATTATGGTAAAATTCACTTAGATAGACAAATGTTTTGAGGTTATAAGGAGACACTGAGAGAAATGCTGAAATAATATGTCTAATAGTTACAAACTAAAATACGGAGAACTTGCTGTACTTAAGACTGCTAATAATACATCCTAAATCCAAACAGCTCATAAAATATTATAAGTACTATTGGATAATAAACTAATATGACCCTTTTATCTTTCCCAGAATGAGACACTAATATTCTATCACAGGTTAGCCAGCCCCCATCGGAACCTGGTACTCAGACATTGATGTATGTTCAATATATAAACTGGCACTGGTGACATTCTCTGTATAAGGGATTTGTAAGCTTTTTGTTAAAAAACAGAAATTAAAGCAGTTAACTTTCTAATTACTGTGAGACAAGTGGAAAAAAATAATAATGTAGCTCTTGATTGTAATGTAATTAACGTTGTTGAATTTATTTGTTGTTGCAGCCATTGGAACTCACCTTGCTGGACATCCAACCTATGTTGCCTGTCTTGAATGGGGTTGTGATGGAGTTGCAAGACTGTGCTTTTCCTTTACTACAGAGTAAGAACCAGACTTTTGTTGAGAACTAATTGCCAAATGATTAGCAAATAAGCATTTACAGTAACTGAACAGGGACGGTTCATTGCACACCTTTTCAAACTATTTATTGTGACAGATATTGTACCATGTTTATAAGAAAGAACTAAAATGAATAAATGAACTATACTCAGGCATCTACCAACAATAAGTTGTCAACTGAACTTTAGTTCTAATGATTTATTTTACTGTAACAGACCCCACAGAATACCGTATAAATATATAATGGCTGTAAAGTAGTGTATCTACCGACACCATCATCCTAAAACTGATTAAAACATTGCAATTTCTCAACTGTCTATAGCTTTTAATATAATCTTTTAAACCTAAAACTTTAAAACTGAAAAAGTTTCAGTGAAATTATAAGTGTTATTTGGACTTTTAGAAATTACATAAAAATTCGGTGTGGAAAATTGTAGTTGCAATACTAGAAATTTACAATCTTTTCAGAAGTGTCTCATAGAGGCACTACAATCTCAGGCAAAGTTTGCCTTGACATAGTTTTTGTACCTACTATAATGCCCTTATATGGATAACAGACACTGAAGTCTTCCAGATTTGCTTCGTTTACACAGTATACACCCCATACTGCTTAGCTGTCGAAATCTGAGGCTGCAATCTTTTTAATAAAAAAAAAATATTAGATGCACTTTACAGTATCTTCCTCTTCAATGAATTCCAGAATAACAACATGCACTTCAGCACCTCTTTGACACACTCTCTTCGTAAAGCCAAACTCCCCCAAGGTTGCTTAAATTAAACAACTAGTAGCAAAATTTTGCTTTTTTAAGGATATTTGTTTGTTTTGATTAAATTTAATTAGTATGAATTATTGCAGCAATTTCAATGGTCATCTCTGTTACTATTACAACAGGTGTGCATCCTACAGCTGATGCTAAAGAAGCATTTACCAACATCGATGTTGCAATTTTAGTTGGTGCGATGCCCAGGAAGGAAGGAATGGAGAGAAAGGACCTGTTAAAGGCAAATGCTAAGATTTTTGTTGCCCAAGGCAAAGCCCTTAATGAGGTGGCCAAAAAATCAGTCAAGGTACTAATAACAGTATTATGCTAGGGTTTTGACGTGCAAAAATCAATAGTATTATTAATATTGGAGCTACATTGAGACAATATTTATTTAGAATTTTAAAATAAGAACTACTTTTTGTATTTTAAACACAGGTTCTGGTTGTGGGTAATCCTGCCAACACAAACTGCATGATTGCCCAGAAAATGGCACCATCTATTCCTGCTGCCAATTTTACCTGTTTGACCAGGCTGGATCAGAACAGAGCGAAAGGACAAGTACTGTACTCATAATTATGTACTACAGTATAACTACATATTAATTGTTAACCTAACATTATTCACTTTAGTAAGATACTTGGAAGCTTATATCGTTAGCTCCATTCAAACCTTGAATTCTCTAATTTTAGGGGCATTGCAATTAGCCCTTACCTAAACGAGCAGGGGACTGGGTACAAATATTTAAAATTGATTGAATTGAAAAATGAGGCTTGCCACTTGAAAGAACAGCATAATATTAGTAAGTTTACCAAATTTGAGATTCATTGGTGTAAAGGCGAAGGCATGGTACACTTTTAAAAATCACCAAATTTAAGAGACTTTTGTATGGATTGGATGGACGCTTGTCCCTCCAATCCATACAAAGCTGTCTTATTTTAGCAATTTTTAAAAAAGTACCATGCCTTCGCCTTTAAACCAATGACTGTCAAATTTGGTAAACTTACTAATATTATGCTGTTCTTTCAGGTGACAAGCCTCATTTTTCAATTCAATCAATTTTAAATATTTGTATCCAGTCCCCTGCTCGTTTAGGTAAGGGCTAATTTTGGCCTCAAGATTTTTTCCCAAAACAGGGCACCAATACAAAAATTATTGTCAAAAGGCTTTAAGGCCATACCAAACTTTTTTTCAAGGGTACAAGGTAAAACTGTAGATAGGTAGTGGTAGTCATCCGAAAGTGTTTGTATTGTGTATTTTAGAGGATACAAGACAGTGGTATTGATTTATATATTTGACCAACACCTCAGTTTGTAATTTGATCACTTTCAGTTCATTCAGGCAATATTAATAAAAAAAGTCCCCCTTTTTTAATACCTATTTCTTAAAGGCTTAGCAGCACTACACAGAAAAGGGGCAAGTCATTTGTGGCTGTTAATATTACACACAATTTTAGTAGCATTTTGGCATGGCCAGGGACATTATTGCAATTGCTGCTTGTCCAACATAGATTTGAAGCCCTGTGTTTTCACTGTGTGTATAATTTATATTTGCTACTCTATGTTTGTTAGTCTGTACTGCACCTCTAGTCTACTAAGCTGACAAGTAGTTGCACGTTTTTAAAAGCCCATAAAAGTTGAATTGTATTAATATCGGACTTGCGCAGTAGACTACCATTAAAGTTAAGCTCTGGATATTTTTGAGCAGGAATGCCATTAGCAGGTTCACACTGATCAGTGGTCTACAAACTCTTGCTCAGCGGCATAAAGCAGCGTTCGTTCGGGTCCTTGAAAATCCGGAAAGTCCTGAAACATTAGCTTATTTTTTAGGCTTTTTTTACAAAATAGAATTATACCAATTTTTATTATTTCTCATCTTTTCACAATGGGGCCACAAATCCTGATCTGGATTCATGTGAAAAGATCGCACAAAATCGTTTGAATTGCTTCTTACTCTAGAAATAAAATTGTAGGAAATAGCAATGTATTTGCTTATTTTGATGTTAAAGTGTTTATTTTTTTACCTCTTAAATTCCTTGATTTTCGTTAGTTTGGTCCTTAAAGTCCTGGAAAAGTCTTGGAATTTTTTTGACTAAAAGTGGACCTATCCTGATAAAGTTTCTTAGCATATCATTGACTTATGTTTTATGCAGATTGCTGCTCGCCTTGCTTTGAAAGTCGAGGCAGTAAAAAACATCATTATCTGGGGAAACCACTCATCCACCCAATACCCTGATGTCAATCATGGCACTGTAGTTAGGGATGGTGCTCAGGTACCCATAAGGCAAGCTGTTAAGGATGATGCATATCTGAACGGCGAATTTATCACGGTAAGAACAGTGATGCCATGAAAACAGTTTACAGTGTCTTTACCCAGTACTGTAAAAGAGCCTTTGATGGACACCATAAGTTATGTTGTTGTTTTAGAAAAACTTCAAGCATTGCATCAACTGCTCTGTTATCTTGATACTGTAGTTGTACAAGAGTTTCCGGTTGAAAACTCAGCAGTGCAACTTTTGATGTCAAACATGTCCGAGATATTGACATTTTATCCTGTGTTTAGATCTATATTATATATTATATGTTATAACCTGGGGGGTACTCCCTTAAAAAATGGATAGGGATAACTCAATGGACCTTTTAGGATGAAAAACAAGACCCTTGCGTACCTTTGAGGGATTCCAACTGACACCGTACCTTTCAGAGTCTATTTTGCAACTTAACTCAAGATTATACAGATTGAAACAGTGTCATATAAAAATATTATTTAGGTAGTCGTACCTTTTAGAGTCAGAAATAAGTACGTGAGTTAATTAATGCATATCTTTTAGGGTCATTTTCAAAACTGTCTGTCGAGCATCCTAATTCATTTTTTAAGGCTTTACTCCCCCTTGATTTATGATAACAACTAGTCAGTTAAAAACCAAAAATGCAGTAACACCTGAGGTCAAACAAAACTGAGAAGATAATTGTGTTTGAGTATGGAAAAATAGGTACGTAATGCTTGAGTTTCAATTACAGTGTAGCTTGGCCACAGTTAGTTGTTAAAGGACCTTTAAGGCCACTGTCGTCAGGCGCTAACCCTGTCTGTGTTTCATCATACTTACCTTTAATACTTACCTTTAATACTAATGCTGGTGTTGTTAGTCAGTGGTCAATTATAGCCATTTGAGATGGTAAGGAACCCAGAAAGATGGAACACAGAATAATGTGGCAGATTTGAATGCATTAACATTTGTAACAGAACGGTGACACTGGGAGATAGTTCCAAGTCTTAACAGTTCAAGGAAGGAATGAGTACGAGTAAGCCAGGACATTGCTATGTATCTTTTTGTCAGTACTTGTCTGAATTCACTCTAATAGGCCGTCTATTTTCTTGGATACATCAGGAGGAAATGAGAAAAGAGATTATCGGCAAACAAACTTAAAATAATAATAATAAATACTTATACTTATTATTGCACAAAATACAACAAGTAGTTAACTCCTAAACTTAATTCTCTTTTGATACAGACTGTTCAAAAACGAGGGGCTGCTATTATCAGTGCCCGCAAACTCTCCAGTGCCATGTCAGCAGCCAAGGCCGTTTGTGATCATGTTAGAGACTGGTGGTTCGGTACTCCGCAGGTATTCACACTGAAATGTAACTTTGTCACTGCAGGATTACTAATGTCCGGATTAAAGGAGCGGGAGAACAAATAAGTGTTGATAAGAGTTCGCACTCTCGTTCTTGTATGACTGCCAACACTATTATGAAACATTACAGTAGAGACGAGAAGAAAAGATTAACCGATTTTTTTTGACAGAAAGAATTTCGATTATAAAAAGTTATTCGTTTGTTCTGTGGTGCAGTTAAGGGACGGCAGGGTCTGAGTAATACATACAGTATGAACAGGAGATCTGTATGAGGATTTAAAACAGCGGGCCACAGATGAGCTGATTTAAATCTCTTCAGTAAGGTAGGATACTCATTTCAAGTGTCAGCCTTCAATATCAAGTTTTGTTTTTCTGCTTGATCTAAGGCTCTGTCCATACGTATTCTGAAATTTTCGGAAATGGAGATTTTTTGCCCGTTTTCGAAAAAATCCGCATCCACACGTTGCCGGTTTTCGAATGCTCTTTCCCCCTCCACACATGTACGATTCGAATACGCACGGTTTCACCTCCAAACATGCTTACACATGTCCTCTGTTTGGTGACCCTATATGCTTACCATAGATGCGAAATAGAAAACCTCCATATTCCCCGACCACACTGATCCGATAAACACCCGGTGTTAAATGTCAACAGTCTGGAGACTGTTTTCATAAACTTCCGGTTTCGGGGTACGAAAACACCGTTTACGCGTGGACGGAAGCCGTATGTCCGGATAAAAAAATATCCGTTTTCAAAAATATCCGGATACGTGTGGGTGAGGTCAAAAACAGTTTCTATGTTGTGTTTTGATTTTCTAAGTGAGAGAAAAAGTTAGTGAACAGTAAAGAAAAAAAAAACAAGAAAAAGATGAGGAAAAACAGCTGCTAAACTATACAATAGTTCATGCCACAACTAAGTAATCAAACCGAATTATGAACTGTGTGTCTGTCTGTCAACAGGATGAGTGGGTGTCCATGGGTGTGGTATCGGACGGTCAGCACTACGGCATCCCAGAGGGTATTGTATACTCGTTCCCAGTGCGTATCGGGCAAGATCACAGCTGGCAGATTGTCGATGGACTTGACATTGATGATTTCTCACGTGCAAGAATGGATGCAACAGCTAAGGAGTTGATGGAAGAGAAAGAAAGCGCTTCATCTGTCTTTGAATGACTTGCGAGACTTTGAGAAGGCCATTAAACACACTTATGAATAAGAAGGTTTTCTCTTAAAGTTGGTTAAAAACACAGGCTGTAGACGGTGAATTGGATTGTTTAACTACACTTTAGTACTCAGTAGTAACTAGTAACTGAAAAGAGTGACAAAGAGCTCGCTGATCTAATATTGTGCAACCCTCAAACGGGATTAAACTACGCAACAGTATAAAAAATACTTTAGAATTTAGAAAATGACGTGTTTTGAGTAAAAATGCAATAAACGTTAACCCCAATATATCGTGGTGTCGTGTTTTTAATCATAACTCGTTTCCAGGCAAGAATCTGTGTGCTATCAAACTTGAAAAAAATAACAATTTCTGAAGTTCCTTACTCAGCAGACATTTTCTATATTTCAAGACAAACAAGATGAATGGTCACTTTCTAGAATTTCAACCAATGGTTCAAAAGTTGAGACATTCGTGGGATGTGTTAAATTTGGTTCTTCTTCCGTTATGCTCATCTCCCTCTGAGTGAGGATTCTTATGGGTGTATGCCGTTGTGCATGTGCATTGTTTTAAAAATTCAATAAGTTAGATGCTTGTGTGGTGCAGTGTTCATAATACTGATAAATAATAATTTTAGATGTACATAAATAATGCTGTGGGATGAAACAGTTATAAGTAATGTTAGTGTTTCTGTCTAAAAGTTGGCAAAGTCTGTGCCTTGGCCACGGGCAGTCAGTTCCACTCTTTTATTGTGCGTGGGATAAATGACCGCGTGGTAGTTCGTACGTGATACTGGGACTTCGAAACCCTCGCAGTTCACGTGTCTTGGTTGGCGTCTTCGCCGTAACTTAAGGTCGTCGTTACCCATTTCAACTAGCCCATTGTTAATCTTACATAGCATGGCGAGTCTCTGGTTTTGCTGTCTTTGTTGAAGAGGCACTCAATTATTTCCTCCAGCATCTCTGTGACACTCGTTTAGCAGGATACAATAGTAGGTCATTTTGTTGTTTCTTTAACTGTTAGATGGGAAAATGACTTTTCTCAAAACTGAAACACAAGAAAAGTGAATGTTATGTGGCAGGAGATGGACGTGAAGAAAAAAGTGTATCTGAAAGAAATAGGTGGGGGTAGGGGAGGGGATCAGTCCACAAAATCCGATCAATTTTTCGACGGACCACAAGTGAACACAAAGTGCTGGGCGTAAAATCGAAAATATCATAGTTTGCATCTTTTAGTTGGTATTTATACTTAAAATTACTTATGAAATGCTTTTTGTGGCCCCAGTTTCCATTTTCTTTCAGAGTATATCCAATGTGTGTGTCCTATATCATAGCACATGGCAGCAGTGATGCACATTTCAGTTTCTTTTAGTCTAATTTTCTATCCTTAATTAGCCCTTGTGGTTTTTCCGTTCTGTTGTTTGCGAAATGCCGCAGGCAGAACAATGGGAGGTACCCCAGTTCTTACTCGGACGATTAAAGCTTTCATTTTGCATTTTGAAGAGCTACGTTGCTATAGCAATGGGTCGGATCAGATGGGCAATCATAGAGGAAAATATTTTAGTGCTTGAAGTTCACAACTGGATGACTATCTTTTCATAATGAGTTATTGACACCTAAATATTATCATAGAGTTTGTAATATTTGCAAAAACCTTAGGGAGCCACCTTAAAAACACTGCATCGGAAGGCGCGATTTTTATATGTAACCATCGCAACAGTAATATTTCACGTGCGAATATAACATGTTACTTTCACGTGTAAAAATATCAGATTTTCGTGCAAAAGCTTACTTGGTATTTCATTAGTGTTTAAATAATAAAACCGCGTATTAGCAATTTCGAATATGATAACTATTAAAGAAAGACAAAAGCACCATAGTCAAACGTCACCTTTGCCTTGGAACTATTTGAGTAACAGGCTTAAACTAAACTAAATTAGCTGCCGCTTCTTCTGTGCCTATTTCTTCATCATATCAGGCTATAGAAAAGGCAAATTGATCTGTTGTTCAGAAACGAATTAGCTAACTACTGAAAAACATGTGAAGCAGATTAGTTGTCCTCGCTTTAACCATTGTGTTAGCTTAATGATCTCGGATTTAGTCATGTAGCTTTTGGCGTTACACGAACTGTGCGTAATGATGACAAATAGCTAGCAACATTTTCCGGACTTTGATTAAGATACATAAGGCGATTTGTACCTGGTATGATAAAAAATCTAATTTAAAAGTCCGGCGCAACAAAATTGTTTTTATAGAGTTCTTTTTTGCATTTATGGCAGATACGTTATTGCTATTTTAGCAATGGCGAAATATTGTGTTTCTAAGTTATTTTTGGATATACATGCATTTTTTATAACGTTTGTTGTTCTTTAGCACAACTTTTTAAGTAAGCCTCGCCATTAAGGACCACCATTTCTGACTGTAGTCCTTGTCATTATCTTTGTCTACACTTTTTTTTTATTAAGAACACACTTAATAAGAACATTGAGTCTCAAATCGCCCGAAAAATAAGAACAAATTGAACAATTTGAGGCTGAAATGAAAATTTAAAAAAAAAATTAAAAAAAAAGAAAAAATAGCACACTTAGCGTGGCAAGCAGCCATCACACAGAGCATCACACATGAAATATATTTTGTTACTTAATACAAGTATACTCCA
>JAOCPT020493641.1:0-12495 GCA_026546935.2 Palythoa grandiflora
ACAAAATCTCCATACATTTGCTTAGTGAATGCAGTAAATATGTTCCTAGTTCCCATTCCCCCACTGGCTCGGCTTTTCAGCCGTTATAACTCCAAAACTAAAAGTCTAACGCAAAATCTGTAAAAGAACTTATCCGAATCAATAAAAACCCATTTTGGTGATATAGGCACTTTAAAACTTCAATGCGACAAGTTGTAGTTGTTGTAATTCACAAATAATTCGTTCTATATATTTTGAGAAGGAAGATTCATATTAAACTAAGCCGATTCTCAGTAATCACTAAAGTATTTATTCTCAGTAATCAGTTAAAAATCTTCTAGAATCTCAGTAATCAGCTAAAATTTTAGGCCATTCTCAGTAATCAGTTAACCCCATTCACACCCTCTATGATTGGATATATTATTATAGCACAAAAGAAACATCGCTTTAAAATATAAACTTCAAGTAACGTAGATAAACAAATTATCATCGCCGTGGGAATTTGTAAAATCTGACGTTTCGAGCGTTAGCCCTTCGTCAGAGCGTTAGCCCTTCGCCGACGCATTGAATAGTTTTTTTAAAAACTATTTACTGAAAGCTTTAAAATATAGTTTCATTGCATTTTACTTTAAAACCATGTTCTACACAGGTTGATGTATTCGCAGTAAGAAAATCTAAACATTCTGGTGTGGAAAAAGCGAAATGCCGTAGAACAATGGGAGGTACCCTAGTTCTTACTCGAACCATTACTTAAGTTCTATAGTCCCTATCGAAAAATGGCGAAAATAATATTCCTTTGTCTACATTTAAATTAGCCCTACTAGACTTGTCTTTGTGTTAAACTTTCAAAAGAATATGTTGCCACTCTAAACAAGGCTGGTAGGGCTAATATGAATATAGACAACAGAATATTAAAATCCCGCCATTTTTCGATAGCTATAGGGTCTATGTAATCCTGTGTTTTAGTTTATTCTAAGTAATGGTCCGAGTAAGAACCAGAGTACCTCCTATTGCTCTACGCCATTTCGCTTTTCCCACACCAGAATATTTAGATTTTCATACTGAGAATACATCAACCTGTGTAGAACATGGTTTTAAAGTAAAATGCAATGAAATTATATTTTAAAAGCAATGTTTCATTTGTGCTATAATAGCTTATCCAATCATAAGACTCCAAAACAAATTAAAAGCCAAGAAAACCTTTTGATTTTCGATGTTCCCCACGTAGAATTTTTCTTAAATTTGATTAAAAAACTGTTTCAAATAGGAAGGGAATGAATAAGTGAACTAGATAGAAAGAAATTAGCTTATTTATGAAGGTATGGTCAATTTTCAAAGCTTAGCCAATGTGATCAACGGTTTGGCAATATCGCAATTAGCACCTTTTTGCATTCCATTGCCGTTGACCTGCCCACTTCTTACTCGGATCGTTACTTAAATTTTAACTTATTTTAATTCGTGTCCCCAATTAGTGCCAAAGGCGCTAGAATGATCAGACAGTATAATGAGTTGCTAAGTATAACAACAACAACAACAACAACAACAATCTTTTCTGGTACATTACAAAATAAATATAGAACATAAATGTTCACTGCCGCAGTTAGCATGGCTATCATTCGAGGCAGGCAGTAATATAATATATTGAATAATTTACATAATAAATAAAAGGAGGTTTTTAGGGAAAAGTATGTATGTATGAGGGCAGTTAATGATTAGCAATTAAATCGTTTCCATGGCAACTAATTTTTATCTATGTAATTTTGGCCATTTTTCAATTGTTTTGTACTTCTTTCTGTTAATTCTGCTTCAAAGTGAAAAAAAAGATCACTGAACTCGATTTCTACAATAAAATAGCAAAGGCTACAACTAGAAAAGGTCCTTTGGCAACGTTATTAAATTTTGCAAAAACCCAAGATGGCCAGTCAGGAAAATCCAAGAACTGTGAAACGTCATGGCTGACGTTTAATTTAAATGAAGAGAAACGTTTGTATAACTAAGCTTAACTACTGGTGTGAGGTTAACATACATAGCGTTAATGGTTAGAAGAAACGGGGAATGTCCTCGAAATTCCGCTAACACAGTCCATGATGACCTAAAAACTCCAGTTAGTCTGAATAAGGTTATTCGCGTCGCCGCCAAGTCTCACTTTGATATCCTCGTGACGTCATCACGAATAAGAGTGACTAAGTTATTAAGTAGAAAATTAATAAAATTGTCTATCTCATTTTTTCCTTGTTACATAATCAGCTCGATACCTAAACAAAACGTTTTGCATTGTTTAAACTAATTCGCAACCAATATTTGTACAAACTTGTGGATGAACAAAGAAAGATTATTCATGGTTGGTAAGCGCGCACGATTTTGATTTACGAGTTGTGAAAAACCACACAAAATAAGGAATGGTTGGTAGATGAGTTTAGCGACTCTTCACAACCAGTGAATAAAAAAATTGTTCCAACGAACCGACCATGAAGTAATGTATCTATTTTAAAAGTGCTGAAATTTATTTCAAAACTAACAACGTTAATAATTCCGAGTTTGGAATTGGTTTTATTCAAAGTTCAAAAGTTATAGTGAAAGCATTTGAGTTATTTCCCTTCAGGTGTTAATTTAGTTGTTTCTGCTATAAAAGGAGTATTTTTCCTGCTTTCCAAACACAAATCACAATATCGTTAGTAACATTGGAGTTGTCAGGCATTTTTCCTCAAGTATCTTTCAACACTTGTTCATGCTCGGCTCGTAGGCTTCGCCATCTATTTAAGGACTGATATGATAAATTCTGATACTATTCACTGAGCAGAAAGAAATGTTGATACTCAACTTATAGATTTTTATGTATCGGATGACTTATTAGTATAACTCCTTGCAAGTAATACATTTCAAGAATCTATAAAACGTAAGTGCAAAAGCCTATCAAATATCGCTGGCACCGTTTTGGAAAAAAAATCTATAAAGAGGAAGGAATGATAACAAAAGATCAGTTTTGCTCACAATGAAACTTGGAACTAATGGCGAACGGGAAACTCAAAGTTTTGGTCACTGATAAAGATTTAAAATAGAAAAGTGATTTAAATCATCTCTTGAAAGAATTTTATTAGCTTTCAAGTGATTGATAAGTTTAGGGGTATCCGATGCATAGTGAAGAAGATTCAAATTGTAAAAGAGCTATCTCTCAAATTATACCGTAACCTTGATCAATATTACGGTGCATTTGCCATTCAAGCTTGCTCAACTATTTAAAGTAGATGTCATCTAATTTAAAGAGTTTTATAGATTTGCATTATGTATTTTATGTTTAGCCGCATAGTTTTCTTTGTTAGAAATTCACTACAGTCTACGAAAAGTCCAAACTAGCAAGGTGTGCAACTGATGAGTGTCAGTCTGTGATCAATGATTAAAACTTTGGCTTCAAACGAATCAAATAAACATATTACTATTACTTGTTTGAATAATTCATCCTTCTTATAGTTTTCTATATTTGCCAAGATTTGAAGAACGGCAGTTTCTAAGAAAAAAAAACAAGAGTTATAAAACAAATAGATTCTTCTTTTTGTTTGATGGAATTCCACGAAATTCCAATATATCAACAAACGCGTTCCTTTTTATCCACAAGTTACGTATAGCATTCTTCCTGCTGAAACAATATATGATGCATATTTTATCATCATTGATTGTTTGGGGTGTAAAACAATTGTAAACATTTATTAACAATTTCCGTTCTGAGTCTGTCTTGAATATATTTAAACGCTCCATTTCCGAATGTTCTGTTATAATGTTATAATTATAGCAGCTTGTTAAACTTACTAGCATAAAAACCTATAAAAACTAGTTGATGTTTCTTCCTTAATACAACGTCTGACTGCTAGTAATATAATTATAGCAGTCCGTTAAACGTACGAGCATAAAAAAAACCTTGAAAAACTAGTTGATGTTTCTTCCTTAATGGAGACGAAACCAATTGTGGAATAGCACACAGTTTAGACCCTACATATGAACAGTAACTGTTTTGTTATTTGTTTTCAGCAACATATATAAAGTTCCTGTCTGTTCAGATATCAATTGACGAGTACTCAGACAAAACCAGATGCTTATGAGTTCTATACGATTTATATTATATAAAGAAGAAAACATTTTGCCGCTACTTATTCTATTCTTAATTTTTTGGCGACTTCTGCAGTTTCAGTTAGCTATCAGTAATTTTGTTAGGATTCTACTAGAGAGTTTTATTCGGAAAATGAAACGCCTGGTACCACATGTGTATTGTATACGGTTGCCTTTAGGGCCCAACTACCTTCATTCTTTGTTGTCAACAGTCTTTCAGACTCAAATTGTTAGTGATTCTTTTTATGTTTTAAGCCCTGATTTTCCTTCAACCTCTGCTATTAAAAAGTTGCTTTTATAAAAAGACGTGTTTCCCTTGTAGCCTGTTATCTTAAGTTTCATCCCCTCTGTTAGGAAATTTATTTTTACGACTTTAGTTGGTTCTGCTGTGAAAGAAGTATTTTCCTGTTTTCCAAACAAATCACAATATCGTTGTCAGGCATTTTTCCACTAGTATACACTTGTTAAATGGCTCGGCTCGTAGGCTTCGCCATCTATTTACAGACTGATAGATATCTACTGAGCTCTTCAGGAAGAGTTTCTTTCTCGGTTTCTCTTTTTACATTCTTGTTGGTAATAGACTATTTTCAGTTAAATTCAAGTGAGAGCAAGCATTAAGGTTACGCAGGTACAGTTTGAATAGGTAAGATGATTTCGGGAAACATATCGGCATTGAGGAAAACCTTATAGGCTAAAGAAAAGTTGTTTAAAAGAATGTATAGTTCTTGAGATATGTGAAGTCGAAACTCGTCACTAGAACCCAATTGATGTTCGAGCCTTTTTTTCAAAATTTAATGCGTTTCTCTCGAAACAATTTTTTGTTCTAAAACAGCTGTAAAAAAAGATTCAAGGTCAAACAGGTTTGGTTCTATTGTTACCAAATTTGGCACAGCGAAAATTATTTAGGTAAATTGAGTCGGATGCAAAATCTAGAAAATCTACTACACAAATAAGAATTTCCGCTCATAAATTTTCCGTTGAACAGATTCGCTATGTTAACATACCAAGAAAACAACGGCTTTGCAACATCTGAGATTGCAAAGTCGTTGGAGAGGAGTATTATACAATCTATTTATGTGTAAGGAAAGCACTCTTAAAGAACGCAGAGAAAATTCTACAAAGGAATTATTGAACATTAGTGTCAATTTTAGACATTTTATTATTAAACTTTATTATATTATATACTTTCGTTGAATGGTGATTCTATTTTTAATGTGACTGTTAAGTTCATTGGAGATATCATTGAGAGTTTTTTATTCAAAATTTGAAAGAAATAGATTATATTTAAATTAGAAAAGCCTACTATATTAAAACTAAAGAATAGCTAATTCTCATTTACATTTATTGGATACCCACTGATGTAAACTAAATGTTTTCAAAGTGCCAATAAATCAATATTGTTGTTGTTGTTGTTGATGTTGTTGATGTTGCTGTAGTAAATAAGTTTCGGATTGATAAAAGAAAACATCTTTTAAATTGCCCCATAACTTTAATCAATATCACGGTGCGTTTGCTATTCAAGCTTGTCCAAACACTGAAGTATATGTCATTTAATTCAAAGAGCTTTATGGATTTGCATTATGTGTTTTATTTTTAGCCACATTGTCGCGTCTTTTTCCTTGTTAAGAATTCACTACAGTCCACAGTCTACGAAAAGTCCAAACTAGGTGTGCAATGAGTGTTAGTATGTAATGGTTCAAACGAGTCAAATAGATATTTTACCATTAGTTATTTGAATAATTCATCCTTCGAATAGTTTTCTACATTTTCCAAGATTTTGAAAATAGGCCGTTTCTAAGAAAAAAATTTAGAAGTTAGAAGACAAATCGAATCTTTCTTTTGTTTGATGGAATTCCACGAAAGTCCAATACATTTTGAAACAAACGTATTCCTTTTTGGCCACAAATTAGGCCGCTGTTACGCTTTGAATCTTTTAGCTGAAACCCGCGTCCAACAACGAACGAGACCAGTTTCATCAAGTGATGTTAGACTGTTGTGACTGTTGCAAAATCGTGAAACCTGTTTGCAACGGAACTTCAAAGAAGTTTCACGAAACCGACTATGTTACACAGTGCCACGCCTGCTGAAACTTGTTTCGCATCGTTGTTGCGAAAGAGTTTCAGCTAAGTTTCAACGTGTAACAGCGGCTTTACGTATATCATTCTTCCTGCTAAAACAATTTAAGATGCATATTTTATTATCATTAATTGTTTGGGATGCAAAACAATTGTAAACATTTATTAACCATTTCCGTTCTGTGTCTGCCTTAAATACATTTGAACGCTTCACTTCCGAATGTTCTGTTAGTAATATCATAATTATAGCAGTTTGTTAAACGTACTAGCAAAAAAACTATAATAAACTAGTTGATGTTTCTTTCTTAATACAACGTCTGACTGTTAGTAATATCATAATTATAGCAGTTCGTTACACGGTGATGAGCCCAAAAAAAACTTTAAAAACTAGTTGATGTTTCTTTCATAATGGAACCGAAACCAATGAGTGAAACTGCACACAGTTTAGGTATCCTACTGATGAATAGTAACTGTTTTGTTATATATTTTCAGCAATATACTGTACATAGTTTCTGTCTATTCATATATCAGTTGAGGAGCAATCAGATAAAACCAGATACTCATGAGTTTTATACAAGTTTTATAAAGAACAAAAAATTTTGCCGCTACTTCAGTTATATTTCTAATTTTTCGGCAACATCTGCAGCTTCAGTTTGCTCTTAATTTGTTCTCAGTAATTCTGTGAAGATTCTATTAAAGAATTTCATATTTAGAAAATGAAACGCCTTGCACACTGACACATGTATTGTAACGGTTGTATCAGTGGAGGCAAACTACTTTCATTCTGTGTAGTTAACAGTCCCTAGGACTCCAATTCTCTATGATTAAAGCTCTGTACGTCCTAAATTTAAGTCTCTTTATTCTTACAAAGTCTTTTTTTTATAAAAAAGCATGTTTTTCCTTGTAGCCTGTTCTCTTATGTTTCATCCTAGCTCTCTGTTAGGAAATGGACGAAATTTATTATACGACCGGGAACTACTCACAACACTTAAGATGATCTCAGACAACAAGCGACTGACGCAACTGAAACGACTGCGATCGCCGCAAAAGTGTTTTGTCTTAATTATTGTCTGGAACATCTACAACCAAGAAAATCCCAGGACGACCGCATAAGAATTACTCTTAATCTCTCAATAAAATGTTGTACAAAGTCTGTCTGTAAAAGATAAAATAACGAAGGCGGTCAATCTTGAAGACAACTCGGGGCGATCTATTAGAACTATATTGTTAATCTCAGACCGAAATGTAGTAAATAGACTGTCCATACATATAGTTCCATCCAGCCCACTACAGAGAGCTTTCACTCTTCATGACAAACGGTCGAAGCAATCATATAAGCACTACTCTTAATCTTACAACAAAGGTTGCACATAGACTGACTGTGAATAGATAAACCAGCTCAGTACAGAAAGCTTTCACTAGGAAATCACATGAGAACAGTTTGATTGTCCTGATCTCTCTCTTAAATTCGCGTTTCAAAATCTGTTCAAAGAACAAGTTAAACTTCTTTCCATGCGGAATCAAAGTTGTCTTTGCACAGTATTGACTCAGATAACACACATAATTATGCGTGTTTGGCTATTATAAGAGTATGTTAAGTGAGGTGCAAGTGAATGAGTTTATTTTGAGAAGTACTTAGTATTTGAAAAAATCCCACTTCCAAGAAAAAACGTGATGTACAGGAACTTCAAAACTTAGAAAATGTTTTACAAATGCTCATTTGCTTAAGGCTCACATATCTATTTCTTTCTGATGATAATATTTAGGCAATTGAAATGGTCAAGAATGATGTACTTTTGCTCCAAATAAATACAAAATGTAGTAAAAATAACTCGGATGAAACAAAACTGCAGGGCAATCGCATGTACTTAAGATTTTAGGATTTAAAGACTTAATTCCTACTGTCGAAATAAAATATATAAAGCTTAAAGGGTTATGAATAAGATGTTCTTATCACTTTGTTGGCTCTTTCATATCTTAAAGGTTGAAATCAAGATTTCGTGATAGTAAAAGAAACAAAACGTAATCAGTTTTTAATTTACCATTTCGTTTTATCTAACCTTAGACTGCGGGTTTAAATCATCAATCCTGAAGATGATAATGATGACGACGATGTTTTGTTGATGATGATGATGATGATGATGATGATGATGATGACGACAACGACGACGATGACGACGCCCATGATGATAATGAGGAAGAAGAAGATGATGATGAAGAAGAATTTAGTTTTTGTGCTTGATATATTGATTTACCTCATTCTTCGTTAACAAAAGAAGTGAAGAGTCCAGAGCTTAATATTAATTAGTTTCTATTAAGTATACATAAGGTCTTTATTCATTTTAACATATGTTTAACCATCGATGTCACTGACGCATCATTGTAAATTTTTAGAATAACGCATTTTTCAAATATTTTCGACGAGGCTGAAAAACGCCAGCTATCGAAAGTCTATTGTTTTTACCAAAAATGGAAATTTCATTCTAACGGTAGTTTATCTTATTTCTTAATAACTAAGTAACCATTCTATCTTTGTCTTATGAATGTATAGAAAGTAAGCAAAAGTAAATATTATGATCGAAAAAATTTCCCTTCATGGTTGCTAAGGAAAATTTAACGAAAGGAACTAATTTAACAGCTAAAAGGGTATAAATTTTAAAGATGGGTGGAACACAAACCCTCTGTCACAAATGCTAACCATAAAACTTGATTTAAAAAGAAGATTTGTTATGCTCGAGTTACTCAAAGTTTGCATTTGTGAGAAAATGATTTGATCAAAATCAAGTGGTCAGCACCGGATAATTATAATTATCATAACGTTATATAACAATTATCAGTAGAAATCTAGTCAATATCTTTCGCAAATGCTGTAATCTGATTGGCTACCGTACTTCCTTTCTATGCAGTAATAGATAGTATCCGTTGTATGTAAATAAACAATCCGATATGATGACCACTTCCTGGTTTTAGTCACTGATTTCTGTAGACGATTTTGAAACTTCTAGTTGACAAAGCAGTTTCAGATAAAACAAAAGCAGCAACAAAATATGACGTAGAATTTTCAAAGATAAAGGCAAAGTAAACTTGAAGCATTCATTTAACAAGTTTCATTCGACAGGCAGTTGACCACGGTAGAACTGTGTACTAGTCAAAATTCATTGTTTGAATAAATTAAAACTTACTGTGCTTAATAAAAAAGGGTAAATTTTTTTGCACTTCTCCAGAGATTTTTACTAAAACAAATGGTGCTCTCAATTTATCGGCATTGATAATTTCTGGCTCGTATTCTTGTTGTTAAATACAACAAAACACACGTCCCAAGGAAACCAAATACTTCCTGTGTCTTCTCTGCTTTTTATTAAAAGTTGGAACAACCACAGTAGGAAGTAAAAGATCAATTTTAAGAATTGGAAAAAAGACAAAAGTCATACTCTTCAACCGGAAAACAGCCCGCTCCCTCTGAACAATTAGGAATGATCAAAATGATCGAAACTCAAAGGACCCTATAATAATAATTATAATAATAATAATATACTTTATTTACGTGTCAATATATTCAGCTATATGGAGATAAGTGAGGACACAACGTATGTACATAAAAGAGTAAATTTATAATAATAACCTATTTTCAAATTTCCTGTACTATAAACATTAACGTTTGTCATGAAACAAATTTGGATCATGACTGTTCTGGTACTGAAATATAATGGACACTGAACGTTGTAAAGTTACACTTGCCAAGAAAACAAAGAGTACGGTCACTACAAGAAGCTCGTCAATTTGAACATGGAGAGTACCATATGCCGAAGTAAGTTACTAACGCTACCATTTACTTCTACCTTAGTTATTCTGGGGCTTCTCGCGCCCATAAACATATATTTTTTATCATTATTTATCTGTGACTCCATATGAAGCAGTTTTTTGAAAATGCAATTAAAGGCTTTTATTGTTGTGCCCTTCGAGCCTTTTTTAAAACACATGAAAAACGTTGGACAAACTATAAACTTAACACTGGATGCAAAATTCTCAACCATGATTTTGGTAGAATGTACTAGTTACAGGAAACTTGGACGCTATAAAAGTCACCATGCCGTGTTTTATGTCGACTGCACGCCGTAACCATCTTTTGTTCTAAGTTACTCTAACTTGTTATTATTCTATTTTTTGCAAATGTCAAAAGTTTTTGTGGTCTGCGCACGCTCAAGACCATAAATCGAAAGGCAACTGAAGGCAACGCGTTTATTATACCGCCGCCTGGTTAGTCTAGCTCGTGCCAGTCTGTCGTACGGAAGGTTTAGGATTGCGTCCTAGCCGGACCCTCACGCGGGGTCTTTTAAAAATTACTGAGGAGAAGATGTTGCCGTTGCTCTGACATCGGGAACTTTAAGAAAGTACGACTGTAACGCCAACGAAGACGGCTCATAAAAAATGCTTTTCTGGTTTGTTCTTTAATCCTTTCTGCGGATCATTAACATTTTGTTTTCTTCCGTTCTAATCTTTGTGAACAGAAAAAGAGTAAAAGTTCCTCCTTGAAATCAAACAGATACTGAGAACATTTTCAGTTGTTATCACGTTATCGTTGCCCAAAGAACTGCAAAAAGGTGTTTCACGTTCTCTTTCTGTTGACAATAACGTACAGGTGCTCAGATTGATGCGTTCCAACGTGCGATTATTGTGTTTACTATTGTTCTTTGCCGTCGTTGTCGGTGTCGTCTTCCTCATTTCTTAAACTCCTTATTTTCAAATGGTTGGACTGTCGTGTATTTCTTGGATTGCGATGTTAAACCGTAGGCTCAAGTCTATAGACGCTCTATCAGAGGACTTAAAATAAACAAGCACTTGTCAAAAAGATTAGGGTGTTATAGTAATCCTGGTGTTGTGTCATGCCTGTTTTACTGAGGGCATTCCAGCACTCAATGTATGAAGGGTAGAAAATTATTCCCTAGTATTTGAATTTGTCCCTTTCTCAAACGCTCGCACACAAAGTGTTTGTTTGTTTTTCCGATTTTAATTTTTGTTGCAAGATAACTTAAATATTACATTGTTTAAAATGGATAAAATTATCAAGGCTAAAAAATTTTTATATAAAAGTTGTACAAAAACCAAACGTTTTCGACTTAAAAGTCATCATCAGGGTTTACATTACATTGTTCTGTTTTTAAATAAGGATCAAATAAACAGTTACTATAATCAACTAGATTAAAAAAAATTAGATTTCTCCACTGCGCCTCAAATCGGGATTTATTGTGTATTTTAGCAGTACATATATTGTAAATATTTTCGAGGACAGCGCATACAAAGTTTTTCAGTGCTCAAAGTGTTTGATAGAGTTGCTCAAATGATTGCACACAAATTTTAGCAGTGTCCACAATGTTTAGATAGAGCTAGTCAAATACACCCTTTTTGAAAATTAGTAAATTAATGTTTGCTTTGCTTTTTTTATCCTTTGGTTATGCTAATGGCACTTTTTTGCTGTTCTTTAAAACCATCAGTTGTACTCCTAGCTTGTAAAAGACCAATTGCTAAGCATCTTCTGATAAAAGGCTCGATATTCGCTCTACAAAAGTAAAGGCGCATGCGCATGCTAACATAGACCTTATCTAATATTTTACCAATATACACGCTTTTTTTATTGGAACCAATAAATTTTGCCGTTGCTTATTGCTCTTAATTTTTTGGCGATTTCAGCCTCAATTTGTTCTTAATTTGTTCTTATTTCTGTGAGCCCTTATTATTGAAGAAAAAACAAAATAAAACAAGCTATTGAAACGCCTTGCACCACACATGTTGAGTAGTCTTTAATTTTATGTTTTATGCTGCATCGCTAAGTTTTAGTCAATTTTCTACCACAAAATTTTTCCTAGTTATAAAGCTTCAGCCTGAGCTCGTTCTTAAATTGTTCTTAAATTTTGGCAAGTTTGCAAATCTTCTTTTGGGAAATATCGTTAGTTTTTTCAGGCAGAGTAATGACAGACACGAAATGTTCAACTTAAACAAGTAATCTAATTTCCAAAGAGGACTGAATTGGGAGAACATTGAGGTTATAAAAAAAAGTCTGTTGATGGCTCTGCTCTTATGTCTCGCTCGTGCTCACCATTTGCTGCCCCTTGCCTTAAGGGAGAGAATGGACACTTACCGTATTTATTCGAATAAACGCCGCCCTCGATTAAACGCCGCCCTCGAATAAACGCTGCATCTGGGAGCCATAATATTAATAAACGCCGCCCTCGAATAAACGCGGCACCCTGGAACAGACAACAAAGTAAAACATCAAATTTATGACGTTCACTTTTTACAAGCACAGAGCAGAGTTGTTTAAAACTATAAGTTTAAAGTTTGA
>JAOCPT020493732.1:0-12493 GCA_026546935.2 Palythoa grandiflora
TGGGGGCTAACCTGCGATGGATTAGTGTCCCGTCCAGGGGGAGTCGATGACTCTCATCCGCTTAACACTACAGAAACTGGAAATAAGCACTGGCTCCAATAGGCTACTAAGCTCGTAAATGGATTTAGCTTTGAACTACTAGCGACGCCTTTTACTTATTTTGGTTAAGCATGCGCCAGGGATATGAAGTCATATCTCGTATGATTGTCCCAGTTATCCCAATCGTACGAGTCATCTCAGTTCTCATGTGATCGCCTCATTGGTCTTGAACAGTGACGGCATTCTATAGCAAACTATTCGCACACAGTCTCTTTACCGAATATTTGGCGCAGGTTCAAAGGCCTACGTAAACGCACAGAATTCCCAACACTGTTGGCGATCATCTTACTGAAAAAGGCAATACCATCTGGTATAGTAATCCTCCAATGTGTGTGCGTAGACGTGTGCACGAGGCCAAAATTGTTGCGAGTTGCATGCAAACGGACGCAACATGTTCTTGCTATGCTTCACCGGTCACAGAACAATAAAAAAATATTGGGACTTGTTGCGCCGAAAGTTTGACTGATTTCAAACTATACGCAACAACATTCAACAAGTGCAAACATGCCATGCAAACGATTCAAAACTGTTATCAGCGTCCGTTGGCATGGCTTATCCCTAAATTTTTACAATTGTTCCGATCGTTTGGATACCATTGAATGGAATACGCGGATATTTTCAATCGTTCAATTGCACCAGTTGTCTTTGGAAGGCTTTGAAACAACCCGATCAGATTTTTTTCATAAATGTCGTCTATTTTATGAATAAATTTGTTTGCATTCAAACTGACCCCACTCAATCCCGCTTTAGAGTAACATTTACTTCTTTATTTAACTTTAGAACGCGTCTTTTGAGGCTATTTGTTTATATGGTTGCCATTTGTGACTAATGTTTTCGCCTTGACACAAACATGGCTGGCTGTTCAACTTTTTCTTTCTCTTGTTATCAATTTGTTGTTGTTGTTTTTTTCAGCTGCATAATCAGTTATGGGAGTGAGAGCGTCGATAAATCGATGATTTGTGCTGGATTAGAAACAGGAGGCGTCGACTCGTGCCAAGGGGATTCAGGAGGTCCACTGGTTTGCGAGTCTGGGGGACTATATTATTTGCAAGGGACCACCAGTTGGGGATATGGCTGTGCGGCTCCCAGAAAATACGGTGTATATTCAAACATCAAATATCTGCTGAGTTGGATTACAGCCTTCATGACTCAAAATTAATTACCATTTTATAACTAATTTTTACAAAAACCGCTGGTTACATTCACTGCTTACTCGTTTTGCATAGGGTTAACCTTGTCTTCAATTTACTGATGTTTCAACTTGAGAATGAGGCTAACTTAAATGAGTCTGCAGTCATTAGTATTAGCGGTTGTTGGTAATGAAAGGTAATGACAAGGTCTTGTGTTCATAATACCATGTACCATACTGTTTCGACTTTTGGGTATTGTAGGGCAATAAAATACTTTTATGCAAAAAAATCTACGTGTTGTTTGAATTTAATTATGAAAAGAAAAAACAAATATTTAACAAAACAGTTTAGGTATAATTCCTTGAAATGGTGCAAAATTAGTTTTTATTACAACTGAACTAGGTTAGGTACAAGTGATTGGCGTAGCTGGCGTTCTTGTAATGAGGAGGAGAAAACAAAAGTTCTAACGTCATATTGGACATGTGCAAGAGGAAAGACTGAGGAGTAAAAAATTAATTAAAGCTGGGGGAGGGGAAGGGGAAGATTTTGCTCTTCTTCTCAGCTTTTCCCCTAGCACTCGTATAACATGGTTTCAGAAGTTTTGATTTTTCCTCCTCATTGTAAGGCCGCCAGCTACACATGATCAATTTTAACCGGTATTCCTTTGTGGAGAGCGCTAAATGTGATCCAACACTCCCGATGTCTCATCTCCTCTGAGCATGCGTGCAAGAGGGTTAGAACTTAGTCTCCCAATACACAACGCAGAGGAGTATACGTCTCTTTACTTTGTAGTCCGATTTCTTCTTTGTTGTTGCTTCGTTTGAATATCCCAGAGGCTTGTTCCTGGATCACGTGCCAAGCATAGTGAATGTCTTTTTCCGCTGTCTGCTCGGTTGCTATACAAAATCTGATCACCTTCTTTTGATGGAATTGCCCTGGTCCGATATGAATCTTGCCAGTCTCGTTTACTGCCTTGATCAGTCTAGCAGTGTTTTCGTCTGAACCCTGAAGAAAATTAAATTGGCTCGTCAGTAAAACGTGGTTCTCATTCATTATCCCAGTCGTTCAACAAGCTACAAAATATTTCGCATATGCCCGGAAGATACACCCGTATATATTGAGCAAACGAGGAAGAAAGGGGCCTAGGGACATCTTTCTCAAGTTTGAGGTATCTAATAAGGTAGGAATTCCGTGTTCAAGGTATTTGAAAGGAAATTTGTTGTTTTGACCTTGATGCAACGAATTTTTCCAAACCAATCTTGCTGTTTGTGTATCTGATGTTTGGAGTGTGCCAACATCGCCAGTCTTAATGTTTCACCAGCATTGTTGGTAAAAATTGACATATTGTGGATTGCACTTTCAAGACGCGATGATATAAATAATGATGATAACAATAATAAATATTATCATTCGATGGAAATTTTACTTCTTTCTCATTGGTCCATGTCCCACCACGTGACCTACAAATAACTGCCTACAAATATGACACTGCGAATGCGTAGTGTCGACATTATAAATTTTCTTATTGATAACTGATATGAAGAAAACCGACTGTGATTACATAAGGCAACGCGCACCTTTCCGCTTGTCGCTTTCTACAAAAAAAATGGAAAAAGCAAATTCAGTGATCGAATGATAAAGCAATTATTGGACTTGGTAATCGCAAAATGTCATGATTTGTCAGTGTCTCGCAATTTAGTTATTTGCCGAAGCCGACGGCTTCTGCTCGCCACTGATAAATCACGATATTTTGCTGAAACTAATATAATAATAATAATAATAATAATAATAATAATAATAATAATAATAATAATAATAATAATAATAATATTATTATTATCTAAAGCTTACATCGCGCATTTTTGCATATGAATATGTCGATCAAGTGCGTATTAAAAATCTGAATTTGATATCAAATGCTATTAAATAATTACAAGGGATCTTCCTTTCTCCCTTGCGCAGGACGCGGATTGAAACATTTCCCCGGATTGGACAAAGAGTAAATCTGCTGATTTTTGTATTTAAAATGTTAGGAACATAGTAACCCCCTTACAATCCCCTTCACCAGCGCTAAAATGTTTGACTTCTGAACTTTTACTGTACCTTTAATCGGAAGCAAACAAGTCCTAAGACAACTTTGTTTACCACGACGAAACGATCATCTTTTCTGACCAAACTCTCGAATAACTTCGCTAGTTTCACGTGCTGCAAATACAAATAATTAACCAAAAACCATGAAAGCTCTGAAGACACCAAGGGCTTATCAAGTTTCGAGCCCCCTGGAGGGCGGGCAGGGGAGACTTAAATTAAAAGCACGCTGATAAACAAAGGTTGATGCGACTGAGTCAATAATTTTTCTCGAAATGTAAAACAACTGACAACAAATGACAAGTACAACAGTACGTTCTGGTTTTTAATTGGCGGACTTGAAGAGCTATGTGAAATTCAAGAGTAATTATGAATTGAAGTACGAGTAAGAACTGAACAAGAAAATATCAGAAAGTGGCCCAAGACCAAAATTTTGGGTGTTGAAAACAAAAATAAAATATATTTCTTTACTAGAAATAAGCTATAGCCTAGAATGGGGAAGCTAATTAGAGAGGGGGGTTTATAACTGTGGGCACAGTTATATCCGGTGGGGAAGGAGGAGAGACAGTTTGAATGGAAGATGTGAGAAGTTAAAAGCAAAAGTATTTCTCCAAGAGTTTCACAGGAAAAATCTTACCGGATTGGTCGTTTGGATTGATTTGAATGCACCGAGGATTTTTCCCATTAGAATTTTTTTGTGCGCCACGTTCCGAGTTGCCGCTGATTTAAATGACTGCAGATTCCTTTTGCATAGTGTTAGCCTCACTATGAAGTAAATATCCCTAAATGCCAATGTACTTTTACACTTCTTACAACTGCGTGTATTGTTGAAGGTGTGATCTCTCGCTCTCTCTCACTAATATTTTTGAATATTTAACAACGAAACGAGGCTAACACTGTGCAAAAGGAATCTGCAGTTATTTAAATCAGCGGCAACTAGGAATGCGAAACTGGTTTGTTCCACAATTGGTTTCGGCTCTATTAAATCCTGTATCAACGTGTTGTTGATAATTAATTCATACTCACTTTTTGCGTGTGTGTGTCAGTATGTCTGTGTTTTTGTGTGCATTGTATGCTGCTGTGTCCAAATCTTGTTGCAAATGCGACTAACTTTAAGCCCTAGAAAAAGTAAGCTTAAGACAGAAAGACAAGAACGCAGGTGATGGAGTGTTGGCAAAGCATTACTAAAATGCCCTAATGAAATCACAATGGAATGAAGGTCGCATTATTGCCCAAAAACCTTTAGAACAATGAAAAAAGTTGATTCCTGGAGTCCGTAGAGACAATGTGAAGAATATATAACATAACATTCATGCAGAAACTGACAAATTTGAGAGTTTTTCTAAACTGCATTTCAGCGACGTAAGACCCGCAGAAAACTGCCCAAGCTCCGTCGAAACGTAGTCATAAGATAAGAATATGCTGATTATTATCCCGAATAGATAGTGCGTGAGATAAAAAGTTGTAGCTGATAATGATTTCTGCAATTTACTTTTAGTTTCATTTCACTGGAGGAAAAGCGAATTCGTAAGTATTATCTTTCAAATCCTAAGTGAAAATGTAAACGTGTGTATAAAAACAAGAGTAACTTAATAATTATTTTGACCCCGACATACTGAGATATCACAAAGCAACACCCAACTGGTGAGCAAGCCAACAAGTGCTCTCGCATATGTAGAGAAGCAAGGAGAAGCGACGCTTGTTTACGGAATCATTAACGTTTTGTAAGCAGATATGCGACAAAAACTGAAAAAGCCACCAAAACTTACAACACAATAGAAATTTACCTGGTTTATCGTATTTGATTTGGTTATGAGAAATGTTATGCTTCTTAATCTTATTGCAAATCTACTTCTAAAACGTCGATGATTCCATAAGAACTCTTCACTTCGCTTCACTTCTTTCCACACGTGAATGCACTGATATACTATGGCTTGCACCAGTTGCGTGTTGCTAACTAGGCACAAGAACAATGCCGGCAAAGGGCCTATTACACGCTTACTTTATAAGAACGAGGCTCAAATTTGCCAAAATTCAAGAACAATTTATGAACAAGCTCAGGTTGAGGCTTGACAACTAGGAAAGTTTTTGTGGTAGAAAATTGACTGAACCTTAGCGATACAGCATAAAACATAAAAATATACACTCTTAAGACTACTCCAATAACACTGAAGGTAGTTCCCCTCTAAATTCAGCCGTACAATCACATGTGTGGCGCAAGCCATTTCATTTTCCAATACCTTGTTTTATTTTATTTTGTTTTGTTTGTTTTTTTTCTTCAAGAAAAACCGCACCCAGAGATAAGAACAAATTATGAACAAATTGAGGCTGAAATCGCCAAAAATTAAGAACAAGTCAATGTGCCTCAGCAAAATTTACTGGTTCTTATAAAAAAAGGGTGTATAACTATTTCTTTCGTATGGTATTCAGTGCAGCAGTGTTGATGTAAAAAAAGCAATTTGCGACAGCGATATCCTCCAAAACTAAACCTCATCAGTCACCCCTGAAGATCGTCCTCGTTTGATTTTGTTTGCTGTTTGATTACTATGGCAACAATTTGTTCCTTAAAATGTCACGCAAAGAAAAACATTACCTCATAACCCTAATTTTAATCGCAGACTTTAGAGTATTAAGATTTTCCCCTCCACTTTAGTTAAATTCTTGGCAACTCTATTCCGAATCCGAGGCTATGATGAGTTCTAAAATGTATTTTTGTTGTTTTAAACGCTTTTTGCAGAACCCATTGAGCTAAAATCAACCGATACATTATTGAAACCAACTGAGCACACCAACTATTCTTTACCAGCTCCGAACAAAAGGAAAATATGCCTCGCTTCAATAAGGAAGGTTTTCTGTCCAACATAACTGTTTCGATTGTTATACTACTGAATGTTTTGTCGCATCTCTCATGTTATAGCAACTAACACTGAAGCTACAGCCGATGTCAGTTCTTCTTTGTTATCGAGCTCATTACGTGAAGAACAAATTATTAAGGAAAATTAGGAAAAAAAGACGCTACGTGACATTTATCGTTTATACAAATTGAAAGCGATCAAAAGACACAGCTCGCTAACCTGCCAACTCATGGTTCCGTGAATTAAACATTAAACAACTCTAAAATCAACTGTTCTTGATTTTCCGCAAGCAAACTTTCTTTAGGTATCGAGAAGACTTGTTAAACACACTCAAAACGAACGCACTTGTTCATCTTTCACTAAAAAGGTCATTTAAGGGCAAAATTACACGAAATAGTGAAATACCTGTCAAATGAAGCGGATTACGACCTGCACTTGAGTAATTCTGCGAGATTTCTGAAACTGAAATGGAAGCCGTGACCGGAAACTTGATATAGGAAAAAACGTATCTCTTTCACCGGTATCAACTATATCTTTCAGCCCAACTACGAAACAAATGCTCACCTTTTAGTATTAGTCCAAACTGTTTGCAGAGCTTAGAAGCAATTGGGAAGAAGTCATTAAAGTCTGACCGGTCCACAAACAAAGTACTTTCATAACATAAGCAGCAGAAGAAAGATCAATCCGAGAATTTTGTTTATAAACGTCAACAACATAGTTGAGTAAATATATTATAATCAAATGGAATAAAATAAAACAAATATATAAATATAAGAAAACACATTTCATTTAGGTGAAACTTTACTATTAGCATGTGTGAGATAAAGTAAACAGGTCATAAAGTTTATAATTGCATAGCGCATCTTTCTATAAAATCTCTGGTTAATCAAACAACATAATATCCATAATATAAGCTCTAGTTTTGTTTTCTATTATAACCACCGAAAATGACTTTTCCGTTGCCTTCTTTTAAGAAACTACACTAGATTGTTATCCCTTGCTAAAATTATATTTTTGGGGCTTTTTCTTCATTTTACCTAAATTGAAATGCATTTATATTTACATAAATATCTCACCGAGAAAATTGTATCTTGTCCTTTGACTGTATGATTGTTTGAAGATCCAAACAAAAGTTGTTTAACTTCACTCGCAACGAAAATAATTCCAAACATCAAACACACAAGCGATCAGCCAGTATTCACACACAAAATAATTTCATCAAATCGACCACGCGGTGACACGGGGGGTAGTTTTATTCTAAATTAGTAAATATGCAAGCTGAAAAATATTTTTGATATACGGGTCACGACCTTTCGGTTTGTATATATATACGACTCGAAGGCAACAATTCGGAGTTTTCTAACATGTAAAATATAGCAAATAAACGGACATTTGGAACAGTGGTTTTACAAATACTTTAGTTAGCAGTTTTAATGACACCATTTCAAGCAATAAACCTCAAAAATATTGGCAATTAATCTCTTATCAACGACAGCTGTCCACTTCAAGGCTGCTCGCTGGATTAAAAATACGTGAAACGCTGTGGCGAAAATAGCTTCGACTAGACTCAACTCAGACTGTTGTTTTGCTTCCATTTTTAAAGCGTAATGCAAAATACTTGCAATATTCTAAGGATGACAAAAGTTTTATGATTGAGAGCATGATCAAGAAACGTTTTGGATTTCATAACAAGAAAAAACACAAGAAAATTTAACATTTTGTATTTTCTCTCGAGGCTGTACGTACAGTAATAAAATCGGTTTTTCGTTTCACCGCCATTAACCTTAAATACAACTATTCCAAAAACTACTTGTTAAACTCTAGAGTTAGCTTTTACTCTGGCAACCTTAATTGAGCACTAAAAAAACAAAAAGGAGCCTGCACACACGAACCGGGTTTGTTTGCCATGAATAACAAGTTTATTCTCTGTGACCAAGAGCAGTAATCGTAAATATATAGCTAAGCAAAAGCGAAGCAAAATATGAAAGCAAAATCCCACAGGAAAAATAAATGTTCTTCGCAACCATTTTCAACATCTAGGTTCTAGATGATTTTAGATTCTAGGAACTGGCCTTACAATCTCAAAAACTATGTTTAAGTCAAAATAAGAAAATTTAAATAAAAACGTATGGGTTACATCTCGCCTAATTAATCTAATGGTTCGTGCAAAATTAAATAATAGCAAATTCGATGCCTGTTAACGGAATAGGAAATATCTGCACAAAACAAAACATACCATTGTTGAAAGACCACAATACCGCCAGGCCTGACCACTTGTGGATCGAAGACGAATTGAAAAATGTGTTATCCTTAGGATTAGTAATTATTCATCGTTGATAGATAGATCAGTTTCTTTCACTTTTCAATTTTGTTTCTAGTAAACTCCTGTTTGCCCGCTTCACTCACTATGCACGTCACAAGAAGTGTGTACTTTGCAGTGCTTTAGTGTTCGTTAATAATGAAAGCTTTGTAGGGGTTCCATTTGTAAAAAAACAAACAAACATAGGCTTTTGAAAAAATAACACCTCAAAAACAAAAGCTTTTAAGCCTTTCACGCTGAAACCCGCGTAATCACGAGCATGGCAAACTGTGGTGATACTGCTGGCCCCTTTATGTAGTATTTTAAAACAGCTGCACCAGCTATAACGAGCGGAAACGTTTTTAAAAGTGTATTCAAGAACACTAAACATTACGAATAATACACTAGTTCTTACTAATCGATACAGTATTCCTTTAATCTGGATGTCCTCTTAACTACTTTAAATCATAATTTATAGAACCACACGCAAAAACATAGATTTAGCTGTGGAGCTGAAATTTAAATGTAAACTGATTTAGATGTAGGTGTATATAGACATTTATAGTATTAGTAAATGTACTATCAACACAATTGTTACCAAATTATAACAAAAACTACTACTGTTAAGTAAATAGTTTTTAAAAATACTATTCAAATTTTTTCAATGCGTCGGCGAGTATACATATTAACTTGAAGTGAAAAGCTGACCTTTTCGAGCGTTAGCCCTTCGTCAGAGTATCGCAAGCTTTTGAAAATTATTGCGGCGATGATAGTTTGTATATCACACATTACTTCAAGTCTACTAATACTGTTACTGCTATTACTAAATCAATATATTTTATTTCGACAAGCTTTCAATCAATAAGCCAATATAATACCGGGCACTGTTATGCATAACTATTAATCATAAACTATATTAGTGCCATAAAACTTTCAACTCTTTCTACAGAATAAACAGAGTCCCAGTTATAGTCATAAATAGTTTTTCTCAGAAAAGACGTTTGTATTCTCAACTTCAAGCCTATTCTAGAAAATACACATTCACGCCTCGGCCTAAGATAAGATTCAACCAAGTACCACGATTGAATAACATTTTGTTGAAAGCACATTACTGATAGTGATCGCCAAAATCTTGTCTTAATGCGTCGATAATTCGATATTGTTTACTACACTAAAAGTAATGAGAACCAATTTAAACGCTGAAGTTTGAAGAATATTTTAGTAAAAACTAGTCATTAGCTCACATTTGCAATTAAAACTTATACAGCGCTAATGATATTAAAAATATTGTCCATGCAAGTTTTAGTTCATCAAGCTAAAAATTATTTTTTTAACGAACAAATAAAAATATACTATGTTGGTTAAAAATGAAAGCTATAAATTATTAAAATAAAAACAATATTATCTTAAAATATTTTCACCTCTTTCAAGCCCATTAAGCCAGAACCCATTAGTCTCTACTTGCCTGTTGTCGAAAATTTGGCCAAACATTTTCATTCAAACGTTGTTCGTGCTGCGTAACAGTTCAATATATTGTACACAACTTAATTAGACCCCGGAGAGTTGCGTCTCAGAATTGTGTATGCAACACTCCAGACAAAGCGACAGGGCAAATAATACTTCGCAAATTCGAGTTCACAAAATCCTACTTTAAATATTTGAATATTCATCAAGTTGACAGCTGCTTTGAGGCATGGAAATCAAAACCAAATAATTACAGAGCTAGGCATAACGTACTTTCAAAATATACCCCAAATCTTTCAGAAATCAATGCCAATTAACGAATTGAGAGTTTTACTTAGGTCAAAATTGTATACTTCCGAGTTTAATGTCATTTAGTGTACCTAAATGACACTAGTATAGATCATATCTGTTTCAAGTTTAATATTCAGTTGCTCTGGTGATCTGTAAATACCTCAGGCTTGATCGACAACGACTCAACCACTACTTTTTAATTAATTATAAACGTTTTTTACCGCAAATACAAGAAACGTTTGCGTTCCAAACAGACAAAGTTTACAACTTCCTATCAGTTGATATTGACAAGGCAAACAAACAAACAAACAAACAAAGCCTGAACCAAAGTTTTAAAATAATTTAACACTGTTTTGGATTATTCACTTATAAATCAGTTTATATCAGTCCTGGATTGTAATAATTACTTTGGTTTGAACTTCGTGAACGTCTGAAAATCAGCTGTATCAGTTTATGATATCGCTACTGAGATAAAGATAACCGTAGTGTTGAGAATTCTGCCACTAAGAAATATCGCATCTAAATACACCTAAATATACGATAATTTTACGTGTGTAAATTAAATATCACTTTGTAGCCAAACAGCGAAACTCTTGATCACTATGACAACTACCGCCGTTGCGCCTGACAGTCGCTTGTATGTTGGTTCGGCTTCCTAAAATTTTCTTATAAAAAATACATACACACGTTTAAATAATACTTTACAGTGACAGAGAAGTTTCTATTTTGCAACGACAGGAATTTAGACTGGTTTAATCAAGTAGAAACAAAAATTTAACCCTTAAGTTTCAGTAAACCCCCAAGGAATTTATCAAGATCTCATTTCTCCTTACATAACTCAAACAAAACAATATAAATGGTAATGAGACATAAGGAATTGATCAAGTGGTATATAATCTGCAGAAGAAACAAAATTTTCTCAAACTGCTAATATGGAAAGTATTGGGCTCGACTGGGAGAATTTACCAATACATCATTTGTGGCGATTGGGGCTTATAGGGTTAATTATTAAACATCAAAAGAATATAGATTCCGTCTGGGGCTTTTACCAGCCATTCGGGACTTATAAAAGAGTTCTTAACTCACTCAATCCTCTTCGTGCGCTAGGGCACATAAGGCCATAACCAGAGCCACCACTGATGCCTGCCTTTGTCTTTTTCCTCAGCTCACTCCAGGTGACTTGCCTGCATATACTTTTCCACTGTCCGTAACCAAGTTTCCTTTGGTCTTCCTATCGACCGTTTCCCAGGTGATGTCCAATGCATGGCGACTCTGGGAATAACAGATGGCTCCATTCTGAGGACATGGCCAATCCAGCGCAACCTTCTCTTCTTCAAGTCTTAGCTGATGTTGTTGGTTGAGATTATTCTGGGTAGGTCGGCATTCGATAGGGTATTGAGCCAGACGATGTTCAGGATGCGGCGTAGGCACTGATTTTGGAATGAGCCAGTATACAGCCCTGCTTTATACCTGTTCGAATGGTGAAAGACACTGTCTATTGGTTTCCACAGATGATCTAGGCTTGGCAGCCGTGGTACAGTATCCTAATGATGTTAACAATCTTGGATGGTATTCCGTAGTGTCGTAGAATGCACCACATTGTTTCTCAGCGGATACTGTCAGAGGCTTTTTCAAAGTCTATGAAGTTTGCATAGACTGTCTGACGTTTATTCAAAGTCTATGAAGTTGGCATAGACTGTTGGAATTCCCTTGCTTTTTCAAAGATATTTCTGAGTAAAGATGTGATCAATGCAGGATATCCTATTATGAAAACCAACTTGCTCTTTACGAATATCCTTATCCAGGGCAGCAGTAAAGCGCTTCTGTGCGATCTTACTGAAGACTTTGCTTGTGAGACTCAGGAGTGTTATTCCCCTCACGTTGTTACAGTCAGATAAATCACCTTTTATTCAACCACGGTGGTGTCTATACCTTGCCGTTGGTGTGGTAGCTTGTGTGCCTCAAGGATCTCTAGAGCTGTGTCATCAGATGTCTTAGTGCCAGGTTAAACCATGCGGGACAGGTCTAGTGTGAGGGGCCAGACTAAAATAGACACCCTGGTCCTCCAGGTTGGGGGTTGGGCGTAGGGCTGACAACCCTACCTTGTAAAATCGTGAATACGTTTGTGTAAATGTGAGACTAGACTATTTTAGTAAAATATGACTTAAGTAAACATTGTGTGATAATGGCAACTTACTACATATCCAGCTGCACCAAAAGACAATAAAGCAGTAGAAATGTTGGCACGATGCACCCAGAGCACGTAA
>JAOCPT020493816.1:0-12490 GCA_026546935.2 Palythoa grandiflora
AAGAAAGGAACAAAAACTTATTTTTAAACTTGATACCTTAGCTCCTAATAGCATTCATTAACTGATTATTATTAGTTTTGACTAAAGAAAGAGAAACACCATATACAAAGCACATATAGTTTTAAAATTGAGTTCTCCATAAAACTATTAAAAATATGTAAGGCTAAAATTGTATAGTTTTATTTCTTACATGAAACTGCAAACTCTCACAACCTGGCAACAGCCAAACATCACTTTCTTGCTTCATAGTGCAAAGAAAGCACACTTGTCAACCAGTCAAAACGCATGTAGTATCTGAATTATTTTATAAAGTATAATTTTATTCAATGTATTTACATACACGAGGTAGCTTCAGATTAAAAGCAGGCATGACTGCTCGGGGTTGTTGATCTGACACACATGGTGTTAGAACAAATCTAGTTTCTTCAAGTATTTATCAAACCCATCAGATGTCTAAATTGTGTTTAAATGGAATAAATATTTTCATCAAATGCTTCGAGCATGGATTGGTCTCGTCAAGACCACCCAAATGCCTGGAAATCCTTTTGTCATCATGCCCAGTTCATGTTTGATGGACCGTTGTCATCTAAAAATGAGGAGCAAAAATGTACCCTGTCTTCTAAGTCACAGTCACACCAGTTGCTAACCCCTGTCGACAAGTACTGCCAGCTCTCAAAGGAAGAATAATACTAAATCGAATGTAGAAAGAAGGAGTAGTTGTACGTCAAATTGGACATGCGCTGTGGGTCAGCAGTGTGGTAACAGTAGTAAAACCCAAGAAAGTTAGAATCTGCATTGATCCTTGAGACCTGGGTACTTAAAGCTATTCAACTTGAACATTTCCCAATGAAAACTATTGAAGAAATAATATCTGACATGTCCAATGCCAAAGTATTCTCAGTTCTCGATGCAACGTACCAAAAGTCTTAAAAAAATTAATACTGTACATGTCACAGATGTTGGAAGGAATTCCAGGAGCACAGCCCATCACCGGATCCAATTCAATTGTAGATATATCTTAGTCTGGGAAGGCTCCGTCAAAGAGCATGACTTAGACTAAGGCAAGTCCTAAACGGAGCCAGAGCGTACAACCTAAAATTAAGTGGCAAATAAGTGTAAAGTTAGGAAACATAAAGTCTCATATTATGTCGGAGACCTTATCACTAGCAAAGGCATCAAGCCAGACCCCGAGAAGGTCAGAAAAGTAGCAGATATGCCGACACCACAAAATTTAAAGGAACTGAAAACTTTACCTAGGGAAGTTTCTGCCCCATCTAGCTAATGAAAGTGCTCCGCTGTTATACAGCTATAAGAAAAGGATTTCGCCTGGCTATGGGATCAAAGCAAACAGCAAAATTTTGACAAAATAAAGTGAATGGTATGTTCAGCACTCGGGTACTATGACTTGTTGAAGCCACGCTCAGTTGATGGCAGTGCAACCAGTGGGAGCAGTTATCCAATAAAACAAACTAGTTGCTTGTGCCTCTAGGGCCCTCCCCGCAGCACAACAAAGGTCTGCTCAAATTTAAAAGGAGTTTATTTGCTATGATGTATGGATGTAATAAGTTTCATCAGTACTTTGTGACAGAACATTAGAAGTAGAAAATAACCATAGGACTTTAGAGAGCATAATGAAAAAGAATCTGTATCAAATGCTAACATGTCTTCAGAAGATACTGCTAAGTCTTCAGATGTATGACCAGAAAGTTACAAACCTGGCAAAGCTATGCAACTTACTGACACACTCAGTCGAAACTGTCTGCCAGAAACAAAGGAACTCCTTATCGAAGATCTTGATATCTGCAAGCTTAATCTTCCAACACACTTACCAGTCTCTAAAGAGAAGTATGTGGAGTTACAGAAAGCATCAGCCGAAGATCCAGTGATGCAATCACTCTTTGACACAATACTGCAAGGAAATCCAGAAGACACTGCAAACCTACTGTATCTGTCGTCCTTAGAGTATACTGGAGCTATCGGGATGAATTATCAGTTTAGATGGTCATTTATTCATGATAATACCCTATTCACTGCGTCCAGAGATGTTGAACAAGATCCATGAGGGACACCTGGACACGGTCAAGTGCAAGTAAGATGCTCGCAATGTATGTACTCTCAAAAGAGATTGAAGAGAAGGTAGCTAAATACCAAGGGCGTTGTTAACACCAGAGGAAACAGCCAAAGGAACCTCTCTTATGTACCTCGTGAACCACCAGACAGACTGTGGGCAAAGATTGGAACTGACTTATATCAGGTAAACAACCAAATGTATCTTTGTGTAGTTGATTACTATTCTAAGTGGATTGAAATTGATATACTTTCAAGTGAATCAATCAAAGGACTTTGCAGAGTTTACAAAGGACTATGAGTTCAAACACACTACAAGTCCTCACTTCCCAAAAGCCAATGGAAAAGTAGAACATACAGCACGGATAGTAAAAGACTGGATGACAATTAAAGTCCAAAGACATAAGCAAAGCTCTATCAAAACACACCGTTTGGCAAATCAAATTAACCCAAGCTCAGATGATGACGGGACGACGTTAAAGACAACATTACCAGCAACAACTAAATTGGTAAAACCACCAGCACAGGAAAATATCAGCGACAAACTTACTCGGGTAAAACTATCTCTAAAAAAGAACTTTGACCGCCATACTAGCAAAGAGTTACCTGTATTACAGAAAGGAGTTCCAAGTGGTCCGAATGAAACAAGGAAAGGATTGGATCCTATTATAATTAACAGTAACTTCTAAACATTTAGACCAAGATTCTATGTTGTGTGAAACCAGATGGGAGAAAGTATAGACGGAACCGATGCAAGGAAAGGGATGATACCCCAAGTGAAGTATTCGACAGAGCTGTTCAAGCCGTCTGATGCAATCCTGATGCTATCTACATCAAATCAGCATGAAAAGCCTCCCGAACCAAGTTGTACACCAACTCAGTCAGCTACAAAATCTCAAGAAAAGACCACTAACCCACACTACAAAGAACAAAGCTGAAACCACCGCTGACAAAGAAACTGCCTCCACTACAGTAACAAGATAACGACGAACAGTCAAGACACCAAGTCATTTCAATTAAGTATTAAGACATTGAACATTGTTCATATATTTTGAGTTACGTACGCTAGTGAGACATTGATTGACCTTTTTTCGCAGATAACCTAATCACATTGGTGACAAGGACATTGAACTTTGGATTTAAGTTATTGTTAGTTACAAATTTTGTTTTGTTACTCAAATGACATTTCTTTCGAGAAAGGGGGATGTAATGTATTCAATATCTTTACATACATGAAGTAGCTCCAGATCAAAACAGGTGCAGTTGCTCAGTATTTGTGATCCAACATGGCGTGTCATCTGTGTACATAACAGTCAGGGCATCTGGTAGAGTGTGGAAACAAATGAGAAATAGTGTGGGAAATTTTGTCAAATAGTGCAGAAAAAGGTGAATAGTGTGAAAATAATGCAGAAATGTTAGGGTGTATTTTCTTCATTATCCAGCAGAGTTTACTTGTTTTATCAAAATCATGTTCTTTTTTAACATTTCACTTTGTTTATTTGATCAAATTGACCAGAAGCTCTCTGGAAATCAACCATTCGCCACCAACCCTAAAATTACATGTATACAGTGCCCAGTCCATCACAATATTTACCAAAAACGTGTGCCTGATTGGCCGACTTATTCTTTGAGAAACTTTAAGTCTTCTTTTGCTCGTGTCCCCGTTGCCACGATTCTCGTTAGAGCAAGGGTAAAAATAAATATTTAATGTTTAATTAATACATTATTTGACCATGCAGGCTTAAACTTCATCAAGTTTATTGCAATTTGTTAACAAATACTCTTATATGTTTGTTAGACTTTGTGCTGTAACTTGTACGTTTTCGTAAAAAGTTCAGGAAAGTGCGGAAAAAGACAAGCAGAAGAATAATGTTGAACTTGGTCAACAGTGCCAAATCGCACAACAAAACTTTGCCAGATGACTTGTGTAGTCAATCAATAAACATATTACCAACAATGTTTTGGTTTTTGTGCATAGTTGCTGGGTATACCAGACGATCCGCATCATCACACCCCAGGTAGAAGATTGGTTGCAGGAGCATTAGCTGGTATGACTTCAGTCACAGCTACCTACCCTCTTGATCTCGTCAGGTACAAAATTATAACGAATGTGGCTACCCTACTAATTTTCTACTACAAAACAAATACGAGCTCTGGCACTAAAATAGCTGTGTAAGACTTGGAAAGTCGTTTGGGTAGACAGACTTGGAGTCGAAAGTGAAGGGAGGGAACCTTTTTGGAATTACGAGGAACAATTGGTGTATGTTCATCCAAACTACATAATTGTTTTTGTCGATTCGTAAAGACGCCGTGTTGATTCACAGAGTTAAGCAATTCTATCTACCCAAACTACTCGGCCATGTTAATGAGTACTCATTCTGTTACTCGGTTTTGGAGTGGACAATTTTTATAGATGACAAGTAATTAGAATTTATAATACCAACATTTTGCATTTAAGAAGCTGTTTAAACTATTTAGACTTTTTGGTTACTTGAAATATGGTAGTCCATTTGGCACGGTTTGCACTGATACTGGAATTCCTTGAAAACTCCTGGGATTTTAAAATTTTTCTCCAGGACCCTGGAAAACACCTGGAATTCCTTTCTAGCTACAACTCCTGGAAATCTTCTTGTCAAATGATTGGCCAAATTTCAGGCAAACTACAGGCTTTAAAATGTTAAATGGTTTTTGAATTAGGGCCAAAGAAATTATGACGTATTGCTGACATTACAGGGCTCAAAAATATTCTTGAAGGTAGCCGGTCACCTTGTCTGACCAGGTAAAATTTCGTTCGGACATTCTTCATTTCTGACCGTTCAAAGTATTGAGAAAACAATGTTTTTAAGGACAATTGAATAAAACCAAAAATATTAATTACATGGAAATAAATTGAGGCAGAAACTCACGTTTTTGTCAACAAAGAGTAACAGGGTAATGTTGAGTTTCCCTATTAAGTAGTAACTATTAAATAGCATCCGTTTTGACAGAAAAAAAATACCGTGAAAAACAATTTATCAAAACAGAAATTGAAACTTGACCCAGTGAGACATTGCAAATTGAATAGTTCTGATACTCGAGTTGACGGGACAAGATGACTGGACAAGATGAGTGGACGAGATGACTGGACAAGATGACTGGACAAGATGACTGGACAAGATGACTGGACAAGATGACTGGACGAGATGACTGGACGAGATGACTGGACAAGATGACTGGACGAGATGACTGGACGAGATGACTGGACAAGTTGACTGGACAAGAGGACTGGACGAGATGACTGGACGAGATGACTGGACGAGATGACTGGACAAGATGACTGAACAAGATGACTGGACAAGATGACTGGACAAGATGACTGGACAAGATGATGGTTTTGGATGGTTTTGTCTGATCAAGTTGCCATTCTAAATGGAGATTGTCCGCTGACCAACTGGTATTTTGAGCCCTGCATTACCTTCGTGTAAATTTATGGCAGGGGTTTCAATAATGTTTGAAGTTGTAGTTGGAAAATGAAAAGTAAGCATGGGTTGTTTTGTGATATTCATGTTTTATTGTCGAAGTTTTACAACGCATAATTTACACAATTTCTTAGGCACAAATAAGCGCTGAATTCACTTTTTGGTGTCAATCAATTTTTCAAGAGGAGAGGGGAAATAACGTGCAAGTTCAAGTATCCATTTTGAAATTACATTTTATGAGCCAAAAATATTTAAATATTGTTTTTAAAAGTCAGTATTTTCCTGTGTTCTTATTGGTTGTAGCGTTTTCTACAAGTTGTGATTGGTTGATAAAAAGAGTGTGATTACAGAGTTGCTGGAAACCAATCAAATTGCATGAAACACCGGTGATTTCAAAATGGATATTATTAGAAGTGATTAATCATTTTCACTCTCCAGAACCAGATTAGCAGCACAGGGAGAAGGACCAGACAGAAAGTACAGGTGATGTGAATTATTTTAATTGACAGGCAATGCTAACACTTTGAACAGTGTGTACAGGGTCCAAATTAGCAGATCTAAATATTTTCGCAACTTGTCATTCGAAATTTTAGTTTTTGCAAATTATACAAAATGTTTTGATAAGGAACATATTTTCGTTTTTCTTTATTTTGCGGAGTTAAAGTTTTCTTTCTCAAAAAAGGCATGTACATGTCAAACGAATCTTGAAACATAGCAAAAATCCTTTCCAAATACATATGAAATTTAGTTAAGCTTGTTTTCGTCAAAGTTCTCGAAATTCGTAATTTTTTTGCAAATCGTCTAATTTAAACTCAGGTTTACTAAGTTCATATTGTGAAAAATTGGGATGATATAGCTGTAATTACCCTTCTTATTGTACTAAACACTTTCAATGAATCGTATCCCTGTCTCTATTAATAACCTTTATTGCCAACAAGCAATCCGAGGCAAAGATGCCAAGGACTGTGAGGTAAAAGATGATAACGCTGCGCATACGAGGAGAAAAAATCTGTATTTGAACGTAACTCGAAGGTAGCAGTAGAAAACACCTTACGTTTGGGTGATAATTGATGCGACTCAGATTACACTGACACTGATATTAGCAGGGTGCGACATCTCAGCTGGCCCAGTAGCCCGAAGCTAGTAAAAATTTGCTAGCGCTTCTACTTTTTTTTGTTTACTAACCCGTGACTAGAAGAAAATTCAAAGAATCAACATTTAAATAGATTCTCACAAGTTCATCTACAGGTATTTATGAGGACAAAAAACTTATATATGTAAGGATAGTAACAATGATGAAACTATACAACTATTATTCTGTGGCGTCCTTCTTGGCTCTTGCGTGAAACTCAGTGAAAAACTTTTATATTCGCTACTTAAGCTACTCATGGTAAGCAGGCAAACCAGTGTACGCTATTCTGAATAGTCTCGTTTAATTCTATTACTTTTTTTATCGGGAGAAGCATTTTCTGTCCGTATTAGCAAGAATGCGTAATAATGAGGTGTTCGCAAGGCGAGAGTTGTTGACACTTATAGCAAGAGTTACAACTTGTTGATCATTAATTTTCATATAAATCTACTGTGTCATGCGAAGGCTCGATTTGCTTTCCTGTTCAACCTTTTGTAGTAACTGAGAAGACAAAAAAACTGCATATAGTTGTTCTACTATGCTAAAATCTTCAAACAATAAAAAGTCAATAGACCATTTCACAGTTCCTGAAAGGTAACCTGGCACAGTTAGAGAATTGGAAATAATTATCATAAGAAAGAAACTTTTCAGCAAGTGTATTATTTCCAAACTTGAAGTAATGTAGATAAACAAATTATCATCGCCGTGGGAATTTGTAAAAGCTGACGAAGGGCTAACGCTCGAAACGTCAGCTCTTACAATTTCCCACGGCGATGATAATTTGTTTATCTACATTACTTCAAGTTTGTATCCACTCGCCGACGCATTGAATAGTTTTTTTAAAAACTATTTATTGATAATTTGGGCACTGTTTGTTTAACCGCTGTACTAAGTGTAGATATTAAGGGCTCAGGTAAGCAGTCAAGACTTTAGGCTTATCAGGAAAAAGTTCTCAGTGACTTCGCTTTACTCTCACCGAGAATTTTCTTCTGAGAAAAGCAATATTTCAAGTCACGTTCCTTTGCACCAAACCATAGCAGAAAAACTCAAAAACAGAAACTCAACAAACTCGCAAAAGTTCCTAGATAAGCCCCAAACCTCACGGAGCATGTAAATGTACAATTCCGCATTTGAAGTGAATAAATTCTTTGGTTCTTTGCAAAAAGGATCAAACAAAGGCCTACTTTGAGGCCCAATATCGCCTAATAAAAATAATATTATTAAATATAGGGTGCCAGAGACGAAAAGTTGACATTTTCTTTAGCTTCATGAAATTGATTGAAATGTTGATTGCATGTGCGCTTTTGGATGGTACCTCTTAGGGTTTGAAATCGACCTGAGCCACGCCCAAATTGGTAATTTATGTTGATGTGTTTTCAATTGTATTTCAACATCGTTACCCTCAGTACTTACATTTTTTTCGAAATTAATCTCGATGTATTTGTTCAGCTGCATCAGTTGAAGTCATTCGCCAGCGAGAACAGTGAAAACAGTAAAATGATGTTTTGCAAGAAAAGTCAGGACCTCGATGGTGATAATGTTGCTAACAAACCAGTTCTGATGCTAACCATATTCAGGTATTGGGTTCAAAATGGCTCGAGGACTATCGGTTTCGATATGGAGTCTTGATTTGATTGACTCGCAGATTCTGAGAAATATGGGGTGTCTCGAAAACTCAGACCTCAAAATCACAGACCTCAGACCACAGACCTGAAAACGCAGACCTCGAAAACGAAGCACTGACAGAAGGAGGGGGTAAAGTGTGCACTCTTGGCTTAGACTAATACCAATTTTGATCAATGCATCTTTAGTTATAATAACCCGTAAAACGAAGCACTAATAGAGGGAGGAGGTAAAGTGTGCACTGTTGGCTTCCATTGATACCAGTTCTGATCAATGAGCTTTAGCTTTAAATACCCAAAAAACGAAGTACTGACAGAGGGAGAAGATAAAGGGCGCACTGTTAACTTCGCTTGATGTCACCTTTGATCAATGTAGTTTAAATACGCGTAAAACGAAGAACTGGCAGAGGGAGGGGATAAAGGGCGCACTGTTGGCTTTGATTGATACCAGCTCTGATCCGTGTAGCTTTAGCTTTAAATACCCGTAAAACGGATCACTAAAAGAGGAAGGGTGTAAAGTGCACACTGTTGGCTTCGATTGATACCAGCTCTGACCGATGTAGCTTTAGCATTGAATACCCGAAAAAAAAGCACTGACAGAAGAAGGGGGTAAAGTGTGCACTGTTGGCTTCCATTGATACTAGCTCTGATCAATGCAGCTTTAGCTTTAGATACCGGTAAAACGAAGCACTGACAGAGGAAGGGGGTAAAGTGCACACTGTTGGCTTCAATTGATACCAGCTCTGATCAATGAAGCTTAAGCTTTAAATACCCGTAAAACGGAGCATTGACAGAGGGTGTGGGTAAAGGGCGCAACTGTTGCAAAGCACTGACAGAGGATGGGAGTAAAGTGCGCACTGTTGGCTTACATTGATACCAGCTCTGATCAATGCAGCTTTAGCTTTAAATACGCGTAAAACAAAGCACTGGCAAAGGGAGGGGGTAAAGGGCGCATAATCGGCTTTCACTGATACCAGTCCTATGAACTGACGGAATTACCGACGTTTCCTATACCTTAAATCAGACACGTGTATGCAAGGCAAATCTCTCGCTCTCAGTACCAGGGTTGCCACATATCAGCAAATTTCTAGACTTACAGATAATTTGTAGTACCCTTAACTGGTAATAATGTGTTACTACAAATATGTATACAGACCAAAATATGTTCTAGCTCATCTTCCTTGCCCATTTTTTCAGTTTCGTTTTGCTCTTTTGCCAGATAATCGTACTTGTCTCCAACAACAAACCCGACTGGCTCCGTTTCTTTGTGTTATTCCTTTGTAACTTGTCCAACGTCCACCTTTTTTGTGCAGAAATCTTTCTTCTATTTACAACTCAAAACAACAGATACCGAGTCTCCTTGACATATCAGACAGCCACAGAAATAAATAATTTTTAGAGTATAATAATTATGTACTTCGTATATTTTATTCGCGTGAGGTACTTAAATTCCTTCAACTGTTCCTATTTAGAAAACTACAAAGCAAAAACGTTCCCAATAACCTAGCCATCGGGATCTACTATTGTTATTTTGCAACGTCGTATCCCAAAAAAGCAAAGCGTTTTATTATTGTTGTCGTTGCTGTGGTACACTTTTTTCTTGTTTTTCTTAGAAACTAAACTTGTAATATCCTATAAAATTATATTTAACTGAACCTGTCTAACTTTTGAAGACATCAAGCAGAATGTAATTTTTATTTATTTATACATATATAAGAACGTTTTTTACTGATACTGAAAAAATTCCATTTTCCTGATGTTTTCACTGATCTTAACTGAACCATGTGGAGTTCTGGCTGCCTGGTTTCTATAGCCCACATATGGTTACAGGGGAGTTTCTGTCTACATTTTTTGCCTCTTAGCATACGCACTCTTCTTTCTAATTCTACTACAAAAACAAAGCTTATGAACAATGAAATGGTACCGTAAAAAACCTTTTCTCTGAAAATGTGAGATTCATATGCTCAGTATTCTTTCCGTGATGTCGTTTTAAAAATTGGAAATTTTAGAAAGAATGTATGGACTCATTATCGTTCTTGCCGCCAGCTGTTTCGAGGTTTTTTGAACCTACACATTTAAAGCCGAAAGTTCGGTTACTTATTTCATTGATTCTCAAGTTTTAAAATCTTTTGTTGTTTATCTTTGTTCTTTCTCCTACTTAAGTTGTATGCTAATGAAGCAGAATGTAAACAATGACGACAGCAGAAACTCGTTTATTCCGAGCAGCCATTACCTTCCCCTATTTTTTGATAAATTAAATTAAATTATAAATTGTTTCAAGCATGAGATAAATAAACTGCCGCTGTCGTTGATGATGATAACAATGATGACAATAGTGATGATGATGATGATCGTGATAGTGATGGTGATGATGATGATGATGATGATGATGTTTATGATGGCGATGATAAGGATGATGATGATAATGGCGACGAAAAGGATGATGATTATGATGGCGATGATAAAGATGATGACTATAATGATGATGATGGTGGTCATGATGATGAAAATGATGATGATGATGATGACGATGATGATGATGATGACGATGATGATGATAATGATGATGGTGGTCATGATGATGAAAATGATGATGATGATCATCAATAGTTTCTCAGTACAACAATGGCGCCAGAGGCAAACTGTTAGAACTGATGGCCTCCCTTCTCCCCTTACAGCCGTCCTTTCCACACCATAAAATTGAGTCAGCCTTTCTAACATTAATGACATGAATGATTGCCCCGGAAGAGAAAATAATTGAACAGGCATCGCGAGTTCCGAATATGTCAGCAAAGCTGAACTTTTAGATAGAACTAATGGGGCAAAGCTAGTAACATGAATGGGGAAACACTACTAATAAAAAAACCCAAAGGTATAAAGTTAATAACATCAATGGGTAAACGCTACTACAAAGAAATGCAAAACGTATAACGTTGGTAACATCAATTAGTGAACAGTAATAATAAAATATGCAAAAGGTATAACGTTAGTAATATCAATATAAATAACATAGGCAAAATGTATAATAGTAGTAACATCAACGACGAAATGGTGCTACTGATAAAAATTAAAGACTAATCAAAGCTAACACACCAAAGAAAGTATAAAGTTTCAGCTGTGATAAATATTAATAACAAAAGAAAAACAGAACCACTAACATATGCACAAGGTGTAACGTTAGTACCATCAATGGGGGAAGGGTACTTACCAATAAAATATGCACAACGTATAACGTTAATAACATCAATGAGGAAACAGTACTTACCAATGAAATATGCACAAGGTATAACATTAGTAACATCAATGGGGAAACAGATTTTACCAATAAAATATGCACAAGGTATAACGTTAGTAACATCAATGGGGGAACCATACCAAATAAAATATGCACAAGGTATAACTTTAGTAACATCAATGGAAAACCAGTACCAAAGAAAATATGCACAGGGTATAACGTTAGTAACATCAATGGGGGAACAGTACCAAAGAAAATATGCAAAAGGTATAATGTTAGTAAAATCAATGGGGTAACAGTACCAAATAGAATATGCACAAGGTATAACGTTAGTAACATCAATGGGGGAACAGTACCAAACAGAATATGCACAAGGTATAATGTTAGTAACATCAATGGGGTAACAGTACCAAATAAAATATGCACAAGGTATAACGTTAGTAACATCAATGGGGGAACAGTACCAGATAAAATATGCACAAGGTATAACGTTAGTAACATCAATGGGGGAACCATACCAAATAAAATATGCACGAGGTATAACGTTAGTAATATCAATGGGGGAACAGTACCAAATAAAATATCCACAAGGTATAACTTTAGTATCATCAGTGGGGGAACAGTACTTACCAATAAAATATGCAAAGGGTATAACAATTGGACCATCAATGGGGGAACAGTAGTTATCAATAAAATATGCACAACGTATAACGTCAGTATAAATGAAATATGCACAAAATATAATGTCAGTATCGTCAATGGGGAAACACTACTTACAAATAAAATATGCACCAGGTACAATGTGAGTAACATCAATAGAATAAAAGTACCAAATAGAATATGCAGAAGGTTTAACGTTAGTAACATCAATGGGTAAACGCTACTACAAAGAAATGCAAAATGTATAACGTTGGTAACATCAATTAGTGAACAGTAATAATAAAATATGCAAAAGGTATAACGTTAGTAATATCAATAT